>JAKSZP010009628.1:0-78980 GCA_022478985.1 Massospora cicadina | reverse complement strand
ACTGACACCCAGTGACTCAAACAACTAACTACCTGTCTTAGTCGCATAGCTCAAGACATTATGGTAACTCACCTAATGCATTTCCAGACTTGGGGTTATGCCAAGGCTGCCTTGCTTTGGGAATTTGGGAGAGACTTAACTTTGTCCCACCAAAAGCAAACTTTTATATATAAGTTTTAATCGTGAGAAACTTCCACTAAGTTTGCTCAGCGTTTTTACCTTGAAGCACAAATGTTGGTTGCAGGAAAATGCCTTACTTTAGATGATGCTATCACTGCTTCGTTTTTTCAGAATTTAAGAACATGCCTAACATTCTACTTTATCTCAAAGCAGTGAAGTCTAACTGGACGTCTCTCCTCCATATTAAAGAAGCTATTTTGGAGATTACAGCTGACCTACTCAAACCTATTGGGCTACTCTTTTTAATAATCATAAGAATAAGCCTTAGTCTCAAGTGCTAGCAGTTATAATCCTCAAGTCGCCTACATCTGCATTATACTGCAAGAGAACCAACCACAATTAGACTTTTGCCATGTCCTTCAATATACGTCGGCAAAAGATCAGTCAGTATAGGGCAAGAGGCTCCCTATGCTGAAGGAAATCAAGTGCCTCAAGACCTTTGTTCTAGCATTGCTCTATCCCCTGCACTTCAGGTTGTTTTATATTGGCGGCGCCTGCAGAAGTTGATGTACTTCTTTAAATCTAAGGAAATAAAGATCTTCATCTTCCCTATTATTAAGTTGGTCAGTTAACCCATCAACTCTCAAAGATCAAAACTACTATGGAAAGACAAGCGTTGGCAGACAAAACCTTCAAAAGCATTGAGAAGCCCCAGCTTGGCCGCAGCAAAATCCCCCACCTGATTCATTACAGCTCCCCACAAAAGCTTACTAGCCATTAACTCTCAGTTTGGCTCTTTGGTGGTTCAAGTAGAGGTAGTCACTCATAAGATTAAAGTCTTGACAATAATTGATACTGGCTCACCATTTAAAGTTATATCCTCCAGACTTATCCAGAAAATAAATATGGCTCCAAAAATTTATGATGCTAAATATGGGACGGCTTGTATTTGGACAACTAAAGCGAAAGGGAAATATTCCGCCTTACCTCTCCTATTTAATAACTTCTAATTACTGCCCCAGACAATTGCATTAGAAAACAATAATTATGAGCTGCTTATTGGGGTCCAACTGATGCGGGAGTTTAACTGCATCATCAACCACAAGTAAAAAATACTTTTCACTATTAGGGTATCAGATCATGTTAATATTAAAACTCCCCATCCAAAGTAAAGGAGCCCTGAAAAATAGTCATGACTTCTAGAATACCCATCCTCCATTTGCAAAGTTGAATACCAAGTCTTAGGAGGCAAAACTAAGTCACTTCCTGAGGCTATGGATGCCGAAGATGGGGTCCCTCTGCATGCCCCTCATCCTATCATAATACCCTCTGGCTCACAAGTTATTGTGGATATGGGGATCATGATTCACATACATCTTAACCATTTTTTGGAGCTAAGTGGACACCTAAACCCTTCAATATAAGAAGCGTTAACCTGACTTGGGATTTTGGATCCTGCTTTATGGGAAATCTATATCTGTATTATTAGGAAATCTAATGGATCAAACCATCCAAGTCCCTCAGTATGCCCCTATTGCTTATGTAAAACTATGCCCTATCAAAATATTGCTGATTTGAGTTGTTTTGGATAGTTATAAAGATCTAGGGTTCTACCCCCTACCCACCATAGCTCTGGTTGAAAGTAGAATTGGCAAAAATCTCACCCCTAATGAGTGACAGAACGTCAAAGACTTCCTCAAGGAGTATTGTGATATAGTTTCCTCAGGACCAAGTGATTATGGAAAAATGTCCAGGGTAATTCCACAAATCAAGACTGAGGCTCACTCTTCATTCAAATCTTGGCCATACCAAAAATCTAAAGTTGAGGAAGCTCAAGTGGCCCTAGAGCTACAGCAACTGTTGAAAGCTGGGTTACTCAGGCCTTCTAAAAGCCCATGAGCTTCCACGCTTATATTAATTTGGAAGAATGATGATGGTCACTGTGTTGTCATGAATTATCGCCGCCTCAATTAAACAACCAAAAAAGACAGCTATCCATTGCGGCGTATAGATGACTCCTTACACTTGATGTCAGGCTCACACTATTTTTGGCTATATATCTCACCAGCGAATACTGGCAAGTTGATTTATCACTGGCGGATCAGGAAAAATGTGCTCTCATCTCAAGTGAAGAATTGTTCAAGCCCACTCTAATGCCTCAAGGGTTATGTAACGCCCCTGCTACCTTCCAACGCGCCATGGACGGACTTTTAGGTGCTTTAAAAAGTTCTTATGTGTTGATTTATCTTGACAATATTACCATTTTTTTGAGAACCTTTACTGTTGAATCTTGGCGATTCCATATGTACTTGATAAAGGGTTTTTGTATAGGGTTTCAACCATTGAACACCTGGAATGGACGATATGATGATCGCCAGTTCCTTGATACACTTATGAGTACTTAATTTATAATAAAAACAAGAGAAATTTCCCCCAAACACTTCTTTATTTTATTTATAATAAGTCGACGGATCTTCTTCTAGTCTGCTCCTTTCTTTCTTCCTATCTACTTCTTTTCTTCTTTCTAAACACCTCTCTAGACTACTCCTCCAGCCCCCTTTTCTTTCACTAATATCCCAGCGACTTCAGTCGGTACTAACCCTTTCACTTGGTTTATTCATGTCGCATCTTTTCATTGGTTTCAACTTGTTGTTCTCCAATTCTTTATTGCCCTGATTCAAGGCGATCCAATATACCTTTTGTCAAATGTTGACATCGCCTTATCGCCCTATTTTGATGGCAATCAATAAGACCCATTATGACCCATTATCGCCTCATCCTAAAGCAATCAATCACTTATAGCTCTGAAACATCCTCAGCGGATTCTGACTATTGAACTTTCGTAAATTCCTCCAATGATCCTTGTGGTCATAATGGTGGCTTGTCATCCAGTCATATAGATTCTCAACATTACTCCCCCTTTGACTGGATGATAAGCTGTACACCTCTTTTTCCTACAATCGCTAAGCAAACCATTCCGCGCCAACATCTGAAAGTCCGTGAGTTCACTTTCTTCTACTGGTTGTGGCTTGGTGTGGAGTTACCTGACCCAGGCCACATCCCTCTTCCTCGGTTCCCTTTTCCCCTGGCTGATGAGGATGAGGATGACGTGGACCTCACAACTGTGCTAACCCAAGAAGATATTCTTCCCGAATTCATCAGCCATTTGGCTTCCTGGAGCGCCCCCTTCAGGAACATCATGGGCCAGCTACACTGGGGAGGGGAGCGGAGCTGAGGGCCTTCATATAATGAAGCAGCCCAGCTCCTGGTGAGCAGCTTTAGTCACTTAGTGCTTCCATCTCTTGCTGAGCACCATCCCATGGCTCTATTGGTTCAGCAGATGCTGTGCTTTGTGCAGTGGGTAATAGCCTGCTGGTCAGGGTCCTTTCTTCACGCTCCTACCCACTTCCAGTCTTTAGGGGTAAACTTCTTCAGCAAACAATTATCTCGCCTTTGCTCTGGGGTCACCGCAGCATTCACTGCCCTCAGCGCTGATGATCCATCGCAGTACCTTCCCCATCATGGAGCTCTTAAGTAACTTAATTTTGCATCCTGCAACTGATTTTGGTTCAGGAATAGAGCAGCACTGGACAGCCCTTGAGTGGGCCCGGTGAGCGGCATTCACTGCAATTGCTCCTTTTCTGATAGTGTATCTGAGCATGGAGAACTTCCTTATAGATTGCCTGGCCTTGGGCGCAGCCTTTTCCCCTTGAGCCAGCACTCACCTGCTTACTCGTCAACCCTCTTATGACTCAGGCCCCCTCTGTTGGAGTACTTGTTGATTTCCTGGGAGCATCAAAGCATGTGGTTGCAAGCTCTGCTCCTTGTGGGGCAGGAATGGTTTCAACTTGATCAACCAGTCAAACTCTCACCTCCTCTCCTGTTACCCTGGAATCCCAATCCGTCCTCCTCTCTCTCTCTCTCTAGTCCCGTTGCACTGATCTCCCCTCTTTGGCCTAGCACAGTGGCCCTGAGCGGAAGTCAGCCCCCTCACTCTCACCTCAGCAGCCTTCACCTCCACCCCCAACCCCAGTCAATCCCATAGAAACTATGGCACATCTGAAGCAGCATAAGAAGAAACAAAGGTCCCATCAATTGAAACAAAAGGAACACTGCAAGAAGCTGAAATAAGACAAGAAGACAAAGACAGTGAAGCAAAAGACCTCAAGGGACAACCCCAATTAAAATAATAAACCCATTAGCATCTACACATATATATTTATATTTTTATGACTTTACTTTTTTCCATTTTTAGAGTAGCTATATCACTGCTTATATGCCCAAAGGAATTTTGAGTGCACACCCAATCTATAATCTGGCTGCTCGCAGGATCCTTGACAGTATAAGCATCAACTCCCATTTTTTCTATTATCTTAAACGGCCCAATCCAAATATCTGCAAGCTTGTGCTTCCACCCAAACCCATGCTGATCATGGAATAGCACCATATCCCCATCTTTGAACTGTGCTAGGCCACTGCGTCATACTTGATCAGCAGCCTGATTTTTAATTTTATTGCCCAAGCTGAACGAATATACTTCAGTTTGTAGCTTAATCAGCATATTGTAAGGGTGGCTAAATATCGTTGCAGATCCATTCCACCGGTGTCCTCTACATAGGCATATAGCAGCATAGGCAGAGTGGGGTGCCGCCCATAAAGAAATTGGAAGGGCTCTTTCCCATGGCAGAATGGTAACTTATATTGTAGGTGAACACCGCAGTATAAAGAAGGGTACTCCAATTGGAGGGTCTATCTGTAACCAACTTCCAGAGTATATTCACCAGAGTCCCATTAACCCATTCAACCATTCTGTTGGACTCAGGGTGATATGGGGCTGTTAGAACCCCGCGGATGGCCATTAAAATCATTGATCTTACGTAAAATGTGAGAGGTGAGGTTGAATCTAGTACTAAAAAAGTTAGAGGTGAAGTTGGTTCCATTGTCAGTAAGGATAAACTGTGGGCAGCCGTGACACTGTATGATGCATTCCTTTTTGAACTTGTCCACAGTAAATGCCCCCAGATCCCAAATGGCTCGCGCCTCACCCCACCTGGTCAAGTGGTCAATTGCCACCAGGATATACTTATACCGATTAGCTCCAGTTGGCAGATGTCCCATGACATCAATAGAGACTGTATGCCAAGCGAAGTGAGGTTTCACCAACTGAAATGAAGTCTTCTGGTGGAACGGCTTCTCCACCTGGCACTGGTGGCAGCAAGACCGTGTCTCAAGCACATCATATTGCATGCTTTCCCAATAATACCGCGGCCTAAATAATTTAAGAGTTTTCAGGACTCCGCCATGGCCAACTGCTCGGTGTGCACTCATAATGATAACTGAGTGGGTGGAAGGCCTTGGGATATTCCTGGTAACGTCCCCTATATGCTTATAAAATTTCCCATTTCTTAGGAACGAATTGGTCCTGAGTACATCTTGTTACTTGATAACTTGAGGCAGTTCTTCCTCATACTTCCCGCTGAGCATTTTGTTGAACATTATATCACTTAGATCCGCCATAACTACAATTGCCAGCAATCTTGATAATCAATCAGCTTTTTGGTGTTTTGCTCCCAGTCAGTGTAGAATCTCAAAGTCATAAGCTTGCAGCTTAAGAGCGCATCAGGCTAGTTGCCCCTCAGGCTCTCTTGAATTCTGCAACCAAAGCAACGATGTATGATACATCATAACTTTAAACTTTACTCCATGCAAGTAGACTCAAAACTGTTTATATGCATAGATCACCGCTAAGCACTCTTGCTCAGTTATGGTGTAATTCCATTCATGGCAATTTAAGCTATGACTACAGTACGCCACAGGGTGCTCGTCTCCCTCATCTTCCTTCTGAGACAGGACTTCCCCAACAGCGGAAAGGGAAACATCCGTTTGCACTATAAAGCCCTTATAGAAATTAGGGTAGTGCAGCACCGGCGCACTAACTAATGCTGTTTGAAGTTATCAAAGGCACATTGACATCATTCCATATATTTGAATATGGCATCTTTCTTAAATAGCTCAAACAGCAGACCTATGATGCAACTGAAATTGGGTATGAATCGATAGTGATAACCCACCAACCCCAGAAAAACCTGAATGTCCCACTTATTAGCTGGCTTAGTCATCTTTTAGATGGCTTTTACCTTGTCTGGCTGAGGTCTCAACCCAGTATCATCCAACACAAACCCAAGGTACTTAAGCTGATCCTTAAAGAAGTGGCATTTCCATGATTGATTTTGATATTGGCCTCAGACAGTCGGCGAAATACCTCTTCCAAATGGGTGAGATGCTCAGTGAACGTGTGAGAGAAGACAGTAATATCATAGAGATACACAAGAATGTATGACAGCTTCAGATCACCCAGTATGGTATCCATTGCTCGTTGGGACATCGCTGGGGTGTTACATAGCCCTTGCAGCATGCGTGTTGGTTGGAAAAGCCCTTTGAGGTGATTACAACACATTTTTCTTGTTCTTCCAAAGGCAACTCAATTTGCCAATAGCTGGATATCAAATCCATCGCTGAGAAGAGAAAGCTCCACCTAGCTGATCCAGCGCATCATCAATCCGTAGCAGAGGGTATGAATCTTTTTTTGATGCTACTAAGCTTCCAGTAGTTAATTACTATGTGGTTAGTGCCAGCCTTCTTTTTAACAATTAGGATAGGCAAAGCCCACAGACTCTTAAATGGTTTGAGCATTCCCTGCTCCAGAAGCTTGTCAATCTCCTTGGTGATGACTTCTTCAGCTGCCCGTGATTGACAGATCATTTTGAGACCTGATTGGGGGATGATCCCCAGTGTCCAGTCAATGAACAACCCCCTTAGAGCACCCCAAATCCTGATTGTCAACCGCAAAGATCTCTTTATATTTTTGAAATAAAGCTTCCGCCCACTCCTTCTGATCTTCTGGTAACCCAGATAAATTTTCCCGCGGTACAACCACCATTGCGCCAAGATGCAGTTTGATGGGCAGACCAAATTCATCCAGAGACCCAAACTCATGAACCTGGCTGATCTCTTAAACTAGATTTAGATGTAAGTATGCTATAATCTGATGTTGGCAGATTCAAATTGGTCTGTTTTGAAGATTTGCTATCAGTACTTTGATTTCCACATGGCCTGGAAGTATGATGCCTGGAGCCACGTGGGGCTCAAACTGTGATTGCTGATAAGGCCAGTGATCTCTCCATAGAGCCCAGCTGGCACTTCCACTTCTATCTCTGTGTCTACTATTACTTGATGTCCAGAGGGAATGGATATAGCTCCAGCTGCTCTAAGCGGTAGCCCTTGGTATTCATATATCTGATGGGAGAGGGTCCGCTTTTTCCCTTTTAATCAATGATAGCGCATGGGAATCACCCCATCGTTGTAGGCAAGGTTGATCTGTCCCATATGCGCTGAGCTCTTCAGCACTCCGCTAGAGGTGAAATAAATAGGGATTCGCTGTCCCATAATGGCTAGGGTCTCTTCCATCATGTCAACTATAGCCCCATAGTGTCACATAAATGCAGTCCCAATCAACAGATCGTAGTTACTATTTGGTAATACCACCGCCGGAGCCACCACAACAATGGATCTAAATTACAAGGGAAGCACGTTATATGCTCACTCAGAAATGTTGGTTTCAGCTCCAGCGGTCTCATACACCATCTGGTGGTCTATGTCAGGTTTTAAGGACAATTTTACCACCAATTTAGTGGAGACAATATTAACAGGGGCGCCCATATCAATTATAGCACGTGCCTGGGTTTTAGCTACCATAATGTCACAGTAAGTGCATTCTGAGTAAGATGAATCCCGGCTATTTACTATGTGTACGCTTAATGATTCATTTTTTTCCAGGAAACTCATAATACCCACACCAATTTTAGGGTATCAGGTTACAATAGCATCCACTGGAAGGGCGACATCTACTCCCCTCAGGGACAGGGCATTCATGAACGGTTCTAGCTGATCTAATGGACTTTGGTCAAAAATTTGACAAGCATAAAGCTTCAGTCAATTTGGAGAACTTTTGTCCGCCATTTCTTCAACGTGCGCTTGGGTCAGCACACTTACTCCCCCAACCGGCTGTTGGTAGATGAGAATGTATTGTCATACTGAGAAGCTTTGGCTATATTTAACACAGTAGACTCAGGTGGGACGTGTAAGTTCAAGGTAGTTGATGTAGAGAGTCCCTTCTCTACTCCTCTCTGACTTTTCCCTGATAGCCCTGATCCCTTTGTATGGGAGGGATCCATCAATTGGGGCACCATAGTCCCATGTGCCCAGTGCAACCACAATTAAAACAACTTACTCCATAGAGCCTGCGGCCGTGTTTAGTATAAGTTGGTTCACTTGGTATATGGTTCTGAGAAGAATCAACGTAACCAGACCCCCAACGGTAAAATGACCGCCACCTATCAGCATATTTAGGGCCAGACTGATAGTTAGTTAGATGTTGATTGACAATTAAGGAACGCCCGTTGGACTGCGGAGAGTATCCTGATGGAATCCTCACTGACTAGTTAACTCTTCCCACTTGGTTAGGGTGGACAACGGCGACAGTGCATATTTTTTCAGTATTGGGTGGAGGGAAAGTTACAGGTAAGTGACATACAAACTGAACAAGTTTAAGAAGAGGAACATCAGCCTCTAACAATGGGGCTATGACATTGTAAAGTTCAGGGTATGGCTTCACTGCTGAGGCCTTGCAATACACACATCAACTTTGGATAAAATACCTTTCCCATTCAGCACATGTGCTTCCATTGTAAATTGGTTGGTGAAGGTGGTGAGGGTCTCATTTCGCTGAAACTTGATGGTTAAGAACTCAGTTTTTCACTGCGACATTTTTGCAGTTCTGCTGAACAAGTGCAGCACCGTCTTCTTAACTTCATGTTATGAAATGGAACTAGCTGAGAGGTACCAACTGACTTGATCAGCACTCCTGATATCCAAAGAGGAGAGCAATAGTTTCTCCCTCCGCCAATCTGAAGTACCTTCAGTTGCAAACTCAAATTGGCGAAAGAACCCATGAATATTTCCTTCTTGATCAAATGGCGGCAGCTTATCACTGTAAACCTTCTGAAGCAACTCATCTTGCCTTTTGAGCACATTATCTAATGCAAGTCTCAACTCCTTATATGCAACAGAGCCAACATTTCGTGCAGATTCCTTATCAAAACAATCTGGATGCAACAAAGCTGGCAGCTGAGTTTTTGTTGTATTGTTATTGGTCAATGGGACCCCTTTAGTGAGCACCACTGTTGAATATTGGCGATTCTGTATATACCCACTAAAAGGGTTTTTCACACAGGGTTTCAACCATTGAACAACTGGAACATATGATATGATGATCGCCAATTTCTTGATACACTCGTGAGTACTTAATTTATAATAAAAACAAGAGCAATTTCCCCCAAATAATTCTTTATTTTATTTATAATAGGTCGGCGGATTTTCTTCTAGTCTGCTCCTTTCTTTCTTCCTATCTACTTCTTTTCTTCTTTCTAAACACCTCTCTAGACTACTCCTCCAGC
The DNA here is from genome assembly GCA_022478985.1 of Massospora cicadina. Lineage (NCBI taxonomy): Eukaryota > Fungi > Entomophthoromycota > Entomophthoromycetes > Entomophthorales > Entomophthoraceae > Massospora > Massospora cicadina. The sequence goes on along the minus strand of JAKSZP010009628.1, from coordinate 69,345 downwards.
CCTCTTTTCTTTCACTGATATCCCAGCGACTTCAGTCAGTACTGACCCTTTCACTTGGTTTATTCATGTCGCAGCTTTTCATTGGTTTCAACTTGTTGTTCTCCAATTCTTTATTGCCCTGATTTGAGGGGATCCAATATATCTTTTGTCAAATGTTGACACTGCCTTATCGCCCTATTTTGATGGCAATCCAATAAGACCCATTATGATCCATTATCGCCTCATCCTAAAGCGATCAATCACTTATAGCTCTGGTACATCTTCAGCAGATTCTGTCCATTGAACCTTTGGCGGAATTCTTCCAAGGATCCACGTGGTCATAATGGTGGCTTGTCATCCAGTCATATAGATTCTCGACATTTACAAAACACATAAAATCATCTCAGACAAGTTTTCCAGCGGTTAAGGCAAGCCTCATTAAAACTAAATCCATCAAAATGCTCCTTTTTTCATAATGAAATGGATTTATTAGGCCATAATGTCTGGAAAGCTATAATATCCCCAATGGACGACAAGGTCCTGGCCATTTCCAATACGTCCCCCCTAAATCCCTACAAGACATACAAGTTTTCTTAGGAATAGTGGGATATTATTGCTGGGTCATCCCCCACTTTGCTGACACTTACGAGCCTCTTATATATAATTGAAGAAAGGGATACCCTTCCTGTGGAAAGAAGAGCAACAGCAGGCCTTTGACCTATTACACATATTTCTATCCCACTCTCCAGTACTTATTCACCCAAATTTTGATAAATTCTTTCTCCTTTTTACCAATGCTTTATTTATTTGAGGTAAGCCAACCAGGGCATGGGCATTACTGAAACTAAAAATATACTAAAAATCGTAACTACTTGGTTCAAACAAAACGCCCTAATGAACGGATTGAGTGAAATGCTTTTAAAACTGACCAACCAGTTGGGAAGCGGAAGCCGCTTATCTCTCCATGGCAGAAGGGGAGGGGAGTTGGGGCTCATCTTTGGCAGCCTCTTTGGAAGCAGCTTCTTCCTCCCATAGTAGAGTGCATATCACGGCCATCAGTAATGGCGTTGGGGCATCTGAATTATATGGTTTGATATCTCCAATAATTGGAATTTCATGGAAATTGCCAGCTAGGTAAATGGCACTAAGATATTCGGTTAAAGCTTTTTAAGCTTTAATTTAGCATCTGGGAGTTGAAAGAATGTGGCAATGTTGATTCAGGTTATTTTTGCTTTTGGATTCCGTGCTATAGTTGCCACATTCTGGATAGCATCATTTGCATTTTTTAATGCTTGTTCACCAATATTTTGCTTTTTGGAGTTAAGGTTGTGGAGATAACAGGAGGTGGAATCCCTCCTTTGAGTATCGCTACTGATTTAGTGACAGCTTTATGCAGGGGATGACAATCTGGTGTTGCAGCTGCTCTGACTGCAAGCTGGTGATCACTGCAAAATGATTTGGCGTTTGGCTGTGGGGTATAAAGTTGAAGGGGTATTTGGCGTCCCATTTTGCATTAACAAACCGCTCAATTTGCAGAGATGGTTCTTCAATGAACTTACCTGATTTGTCAATTTCAGCCAATAATTCCCATGGGTTTTGGTTGAATAGGATTGGGGAATCAGCATATGGTTGAGTTTTGTTTAATCCATTTGAAGAAGCATGGGATTGAACTGGGATCCAATCTGATGCTTGATTGGAGGAATTATTTATGGCATTGTGGTGAGGAGGAGGCTGATTGGTGGCTGCAGGTGCAGCTGCAGCAACAGGCTTTGGGGATGGAGGAGGTAGAATTGTGCCCCATGCCAGAAATTGTACAGGGTGGGCAGCGGATTGGAGGTCAGCAGATGAGTCATCTGATCCACCTGAAATGGTTGAGAAGGGGCACTTGCGTTTAGAGTGGTCTAACTCAAAACATGATGGACAGATCATCCGCCCACCCTTGATGCGGGCCCAAAATGGATGGTCAGGCGCTGAGGGAATAACAGTGCTGGCAGAATTTCCACTGCAATTTTATTAAATTCAGGGCTTATTGTGGCATATGCCCGAGGCCCAGCAAGTCGTGTGGCCCCATTTGGGACCACAAATTGTAAGATGATGTTGGAGCCATAGGCTGCCAAACCGTCCATCAGCTCCTGGTGGAGCACCGCAGGGGGAGGTGGGTGGGAAGGCCAGCAAAGTGGTGTCCGCTGGGAGCCAAGTCCGAGTTGTGGGGAGAGGGGGGCCCTGGAATACCAAGGGCACAGTTGTTGCAGTTGCTCGTCAGCTTTGCAGGTGAAGCAGAGGTCAAAATACCCCTTGTAGGGGCAGAAATCAATGAAACCGGTGGGTGTCATCACCGCCTGTGCCATTTTGATGATGGCTTGGTCATGGTATGGGAATAGTTTCCCATATTCAACCCTTAGGCCATAGCGCATGTTGCTCCAGGGGAGCACTAGGGGGCAGCGTGGTACCTCTTGGGTACAAGCAAGGTGGGCGTCTAGATCTTTGGACATAACAAATCATCCCATAGGTTTGGAATGACTGGGTGAACCAGTCCTAGCGCGTTTTCTGCTGGATGGAAAATGGTGGGGGGAGTTTCGTCACTGCCCCACGCTGGAGCAGCCAGCGGAGAATCTGAGGACATTGAAGTGAAACTACTACATGCAAATTCAACTTGTATATAAATTTATGTAACTTTACTCATAAAGTTATGCCAAGCGGAAAGAGAGTTCCTTTTTACCAATGCTAGTGATATAGCCATCAGAGCCATCCTATTTCAGGATGATATAAACTTGGTAGACCATCCTATCTCCTACTATAGCAAAGCTCTAACCAGAGCTGAATGTAACTATAACGTTACAGAACGTGAATTATTGTCGGTATTATTGGCTATTAAGCATTTCTGACCTTATCTATATGGGAAACATTTCACTATAATTACCAACCATGCTTCTTTGCAATGGCTACAGCAAATGAAGGACCCCGATGGGAGGTTATCCTGATGGGCTTTAAAACTTTAAAACTATGACTTTTCCATCATACATTTACCAGGGCCCATACACCAAAATTCAGATTGCCTATCCTGGCTGCCTATACTAACTTTAACTGCCCTGAGGAGGATTAACTTTATGACCTCCTAACTCAACCTCACTTATGGAAAGATGAATCCATGAACTTTCAAAAGGAATTAGCAAAAATATTGGTTGGTCTTCAAGTCAAAAATGGCCGACTGTGCAAACTTGTGTCCCAAAAATGAGTGCCCTATGTATAACCTTCAGAGCAAACTGACGTCATATTGGAAGGAAATTGGCAAGTCAGCCACAGAGGAGTTTGGAAAACTTACCAGTGGCTCAAGACTCAATGTTATTGGGAAAGACTGATTGTTACAATCCAAAATGTATCAGAATCCTTCTTGGATTGCCAAAGTTAAGCTGGACCTAATCCCCAGTCACAACATCCAGTGGTTCCATCCTGTGAACCCTTCCATACTATTAGAATTGATGTTGTGAGACCTCTCTCTTAATCCTCTAATGGTCACTGGTTCCTCCTTCCTGGCCGTGGATCATTTAACTAAGTGGATTTAAGCTTTATCGCTACCTTCCACTTCAGCAAAAGATATGCCCCCTTTGTATATAATTAGATTATCACCCAGCATTGGTTCCCTCATATAATACTCTCCTATAATGGGTAAAATTTCCGATCATCACTAGTGAATGGTTAGCCGAGCTGATGGGATCCACCCAAGTATTTTCCACTCCCTACCATCCTGCCACAAATGTAATGGTGGAGTGGGAAATGGTACCCTAACGGCCACTCTTCAACTGTTTGGCCATGACTGACCCTCTGCACTGGCCCCAATATTTTCCTAGTGCAATTCTGGCCTATCAAATAAAGCTACCACCAAATCATTAAGATGTCGCCCTTCCAGGCTTTGTATGGACAGAATCCCCAGTTGTCCTCCAGAGTGCAGGCTATGTTAGATCAGGCATCCTCTGATGCCGCTAAAGTTACTTGCAAAGCATTGCTAATGAAATCATCTGACTCCAGGCTCTAGCTTTTGAGAACTGATCAGCTACCACCAGTAGAGAAACTAACCAATTTAATGATAAGAACGGCCCCCTGCACACCTTCCAACTGGGTGACCTAGTTATTTTTTACCATCATCAGCCTGGAGGTCATGACAATAAATTGGGAACCAACTGTTCATAGCCTTACAAGGTCATTTATAAGCAGGGCAATGAACACTCAATTGTTAAGGTTTATGGCACAGTAGTAAACCGCGTCCATAGTTAATTTCTCAGTCCATTTTCCCCCTTACTCCAAGATCTAGAGCGAACGTTGTCAGGATTCCAACCCAAATGGGAGATTTGAACAATGTCAATGATGGGAATCAAACCCAATTTAACCAAATAGTTAGGCCCTTATTGGGGACAATTCCCAATGACATTTCATACCCTAATATTAGGGTTCAACCCCGATCTATGTGGCGAGCAAATACTATTGACCAAAATGACTAACCTACCACTGAATCCCCAATTTTTTATGAGTCTAGAGCTTAGCTTGGAGATTTGTTGAATAAAACTCCCTTATAACTATGCTTTGATTAAAATAAACACTACTCTCTTCTTTTTTCAATTTCTAAATAAAAATTGGTATATTTTATTATTAGTAATTGCCTCTCCAAATGAAGTATCTGAAAAAAGACTTCTTGACCAAGAGAAGCAAAAACAGGTAATCTAACACCCTGAAACTTTGGGTCCCCTGGCCTCAAATTATTGAGGGATATTAGGTATTACACCCATGGTTCTGGCACCCTGCTTGAGGACTATAGCAACATTTTTTTAAAGTCTGATACTAACTGTGGGCACATGAAGGGTTGGACTCATACCATTAGTGTTGGGAGGCTCAACCCATCCACTCAAAACTCATACCACAATTCCAAAGTTGAGGAGCTAAAGATGTGGGCGGAGCTCAAACAGTTTCTGGATGCTGAGTTGCTGGTACTTTCCCAAAGCCCTTTGTCATCCCCTCTTCTAATGATAAAGAAGAAAAATGGAGGTCATCAGGTCGTAATGGACTACCAAATTTTGAAAAACCTCACGAAGAAGGAAAGATACCCTATCTTCGCATTGATGACGCCATTGCCCAACTTTCTGGGTCTAAATTCTTCTCCGCTATGGACTAGGATTGTGAGTGCTGACAAATGGACCTTTCTCCCCAGGAATAGGAGAAGTGTGCCCTTATCTGCAGTGGGGGTCTGTTCCAACCCATTTGGCTACCTCAGGGGTTGCGCAATGCTCCTATAACTTTTTGGCGGGCTATGGATCACATTCTCCAAGGTCTTAAGCTGAGCTGTGGGATTTTCTATCTTGAGTACATCATATTTTTCTTAAAGACTTTCAACGAGCACCTTGCACACCTAAAGGAAGTATCATCATGCTTGTGGGCAAATAACATCAAACTAAAGCTCTCAAGTGTACTTTTTTCTAGAAGAAATTTGATTTCCTTGGCCACGCCATATTATAAGATGGAACTTAACCTCTACATGATAAGGTTGAAGCAATATCCAAGATGCCTGCACCCAAAACACTTTGCAACATCCAGATATCCTTGAGCATAATGAGGTATTATCATCAATTCATCCCCAGATTCGCTTATCAGTGAACTGCTCACACGCCTCTTGGCTAAAAACACTCCATTCCATTGGAGTGCTGAACAATAAGCTGTGTTTGAGACCCTGAAGGAGCTATTAAAGCAAAGGCCTATTTTTGCCACCCTGACTATGGCAAGCCTTTTATGTTGTTCAGGACGCCTTTGATTATGCTGTTAGAGCTACCTTGGATTAATTGAATGAGCATAGGGTAGATCATCCCGTGTCCTACTTTAGCAAGACTCTCTCAAAAGCTGAATGCAACTACAGCGTTAAGGAGAAGGAGTGCCTTGCTGTCTTGCTCAATGTAAAATACTATTACCCCTTCTTATATGGAATCTCATTTTAAGTGGTTACTGATAACGCCTCTTTGAAGTGGTTACAGAATATAAAAGATCCCACTAAGCGTTTGTCATGTTGGGCTTTGTAGCTCCAGCACTATGATATGATCATTGAGCACTGAGCTGGGACGCGCCACATGAATGTTGTTGGATTTTTGGGTGGGAAAAGGCTCGCTGGTGCTTTTTACCTTGGATCCATCAATATATTTGAGGGGATTTTCTCACTACTTATATAAAAATAACTAAAACTAATAAATACTAAAGAGTTTTAGTTTTATATATATTTATTAGGCACCGCATGGGGTAAAAGAGAAACCTCTTAATAATTAAAAAATTAATATTTAAAGCATTAAGGCTCAAAATTCGGATTGCTTAGTAAATTCTGAATTAAAAAATATGAGCTGTTGCCCTGTCAGATCCCTCAAACTTGGCTCATTTGGGCAGAATAGCCGATTTAGGGTCAGGAGCAGGAAGGACTAGTCCATGAGGTAATGTTTTATTTATTTGACCAAATCAATGGACTGGAAAATTTTTGCACTTGGTTGGACTCCCTCTGACCCTATAAAAATTGCCAGTTTCCGTGGGGTAACCTTAACTAGACTATAAGAGTCCAGGGTAAAAGTTTCCAATGAACTCCCCAAATTTGACTACAGTTTGGTGTAATACAACTGCAAAACTTGATCTGTTTGCATGATTATTGTTAGAAGTGTTACCCCAATTTGAGGGGTTCCACTGAGAATTGGCCAGGGACTTTTGGCCGATTTCATCCATATTTTTGTCCTTATTTAAAACTGATACACTCTAATTAGATAATCAGACTTGTAATTGTCTGACAAATGTTGATGGGTTGGTGCAGATGCCTAGACTTTACTTAGATAATAGTGAAGCGGAGAAGTTACATGGCACTCTCGTGACTCTGGTTGCGTGGGCTGATGAGGATAATCATGTACAGAAGATGCTAGCTTAGCACTCCCGCAATACAAAAGTAGAGAGCAGGAAGCTATACTAAAAAGTAGGAAAACAGGTTGCCCTATCTCCGGCCATCAGAGCCAGTACCTGTCATTTTGGAGTCCCATTTTTTCTATGGCATAGCGGGGTACAAAAATATGAGTGGGTAAAAAAGCGCTACAACTAGGAGGGAATCATGGAGATTATAACTGATGTCTAGGATGCCTGTCTGGCCTGCAAGGATTAATCCAGCTATAAGGCCAGGTGTTAGTACCAATTGATACTCCTCAACAACCCTTCCACACAATATGTTTGGATGTGGTTGGTCCCCTACCCCAGACTACTGAAAGACATTGATATATCTTGGTAGGCATAGATCATTTTACTAAATGGGTTGAAGCCGTGGCGCTCCCTGATCAAACTGCTAAGGCAACGGCCACTTTCCTCCATCAGTATATCTTTGCGCACCATGGTTACCCCCATGTCCTTCTCTGTGACAATAGGAAAGTTTTACCATAGTGGTGAAGATTCTTGATACCTTATGAGAGCGCAACGGTCTTCTCAGCCCCATATAACCCATCCACCAATGGTACCGTGGAAAGAGCCAATAGAAACCTGGTCTCTATACTAAAGAAAATGTCCACTACAGAATCTTCTCACTGGAATATGTATTTACCAAGTGCACTCATGGCCATCCATATCAGTTACCACCAAATCTTAAAAAGGTCAACATTTTGTGTTGTATGGACAAGAACCTGGAGTGCCAACCTTATTAATCAAAGTTAACTTCTCTTCTAGAGCTGATCCTGAGCAAGCCATGAAGAAATTGTCCCATAACATCATTCAGTTACAAGCAGATGCTATGGCCAACTAGGCTAAAACTGTCACAAAAGAGGGCCAAGCCGCTAATGAGCTCTGGCCCCCTCTTCCTTATTTCCAAGTATCTGACTTGGTGTAATATTACCATAATTTGATCACTCCAAGAAGTGAGAAAGTTGGGTCTATCTGGGAAGGACCTTTTGCAGTTACTTATAAGTGAGGGGATGGGTACTCCATCAAATACCTTGCTACTGGAGTTAAAATCAACCGAGTTCATATCAGGTTCCTTACCCTTGTTCTCCCCCAACACTCTTGAAGGTGGCAATGTCAGACAATTACCTGTCAATTTCTGTAATAAGAATGTTTTAATTGTAAATAAGGATAATATCAACTAAAAAGCCTGGTCAATTCTCGGTGGAACCCCTCAAATTGAGGTAATTTGTTTAAGCCCACTCCTATGCCAAAAAGTCTAATTACTAATAGTAAAGCTGTTCCAAACCATGAAGGAATATGGGAAGTAATTCTGAGGTTCATCACCGGCCCCTCTAGAGCTCGTTCAAATACTAAAGCGGAGACTACCCCTTTTATAAGCTTGGGGGGTCCCACAATGTGCAGCTATTTTTCCCCATGGTGATTGGCTCAAATATCAAAAACCTTACCTCATGGATTTGTCCTACCTATGATTGATCCTCCATCAGATATTCCATCTAAATGAGGCGAGTTTCACAAGCTCTGATAGGTCAAACACCCATATTTCCCAAATTAGTCTTAAAGCTTATAATGAATTTTACGCCCATTTCACTTCAAGCCTCGTTTTGATTTAAATACTAAGCAGTGAGATTTTAGTAGGGTTATTTCTTAACCCTATAACCGTTAAAAAAAGCTTGTGAAATTCAACCTTATTAATATATTTAAAAGTTTATTATTTATTCATAAATTGTAAAAAATTCCTTAAGAATTTATCTCAGAAGTTGACAAATATACTTCTCCTGCTAAATAATTGTTTAAATCAAGAGGAAAAGGCACCAGTGAGCCTTGAAACTGCTCTGATTCCAATATCACTCTCTAGTATGCATGCCCAAGGTTTGACTTCCGCTTTGGCGTTTTATGAGGCTTCAAAGACCAGTGGGGCCCAGTGTCCCAGCAGGGATAAAAATCCCTCATTATAGTGCACTATGAAAGAATAGTCTTAGAGAACTGAGTCTAAAGAGAGGTCATAACTTGGTTTATCTAAGGCAATGTTGGGCGTATTCATGAAAATCTTTTCAAAGAGAATGGGTAAGGAATAATAGGCCCCAATGAATCAAGTAAAATGCTAGCCAGATGAGCCATATTCCATGTAAAGTAGCAAATCAAGAGCAATTTTGATAGATTCATTAATTTAGAGGAAATAAAATTCATAGGGGAACCACTGTCAATAATGGTGTGAAAAGGATTTTGCGGACTTGAACAGTGATGTGTGTGATCAGACTTCAGAACTGTGGAGGTAGTGTGAAAAACATTGGAGATTCATAAGAAGAAGAGTAAGCAGTATTAGGTTTTTTATTATCAATGTGTACTTAAATTTCTTCTTCTGCGATGAAAACTTCAGTCTCATTAAAACTCACTGATTGTTTCAAGGCAATACAGGGATGTCAGTATGAAGTTCCTCATCCTTCATGCTGACAGCTCTTTTCCCAACTCCTCAGCAAGTCTCTTCCAACAAGACTTGCACTGTGATGGAACCCATTGCAGTAGGAGCATCGAGGTCTAGGATTCTTCTGGTTTTTGACATCATGAACTTGAGGGAAGCTGGAGGAAATGGATACAATAGACTTGGGATGCAATGTATATGCAGGTATTTCAGCAAGTGCTTCCTTAATTTCCCAGATGCAAGTAGACCCATTCTTCTGGCTGATCATATGCATTTTGACTTAAGGATAAGATCCCAACTTGGACATGACTGCAGTTATGAAATAATCCAAGGTAATGTGGTTAATGGTTACTTAGGGCTATTCTTAGGCATAGAATCATCTAGAGAACTCTATGGGTCTTTCTCCTTTGTTCAGATGTTTACCCTTGAACAGCTGATTTTGAATTGGCCAGGGTTTTATTGCTTTTAAATTCCTGGATTAGGGCGCTATAGACTTATTCCCAGGTTTGGCATTCCTTTAGATGGGAAGTCAGAATCTCCAAAGTGGTGCTATTCAGACAGAAGTGGATACGCTTAACCTTCTTTCAGTTGGTAGCCTCATCCATGGAGCTCTTATAAGCGTATAGGAGGGAGGCAATGCTTCCTGAATGGGGTAAGCTTCTCCTTGAAATTAAGCTTAAAGTTAGTCACAATAGGAGTGAAAAGGGTATTGACACCATGAATTGTGCAGGCATGAATCTCATCTTCTGCATAGTTGCAAGGTTCCTGTTGATCCAATCATCATCTCAAACCCTCAAGGTCCTCTTGAATATTGTTCCAGTTTTAGTTTAGGGAGGTAATAGAGGCTTTGTGAGTAACCTGCTCCTTTAATGCTTGTATATCAGCGCTTTGGAGAAGCAACTGGTTCTCTAAGCTATTTAAGCATGCTTTGAACACTTGACAGGTTTACTCAAGCTGGGTGATGCAATTATCAGTGAGCTTGGTGAAGGCTCTAAAATTATCCATCTTATCTGACAAGGCCTCAATCAAGACCCTAGGTCGAGAGGGAATCCATCCACTTGGAGCTTACATCCTTGAGCCACATTGAGTATTTGATCCCATATTGCAGCTAAGCTGTTAAAAAGTCCTTTTTCCAGGAATCATCAGGGTTGGCAAGGGTAGGTACCATGGGACTGGAAGGTCCTTGAGGCACATGGGGAGCTTCCAGACCCTAGGCCTCTCAAGTCCTTCACTCCTGGAGGCAATGTCGTAAGAGACTAACTCCTGATAGTTCTGAAGGTCCTCACAAAATTCTCGACTTGTTTGAGGCATTGATTCAAGCATCCTCAAGGAGCTGTACATTTTTACAAAGCTGTTAATTGAGATAGCCCAAAATGCCATTATTTAACACTGAAAGTTGATTACGAGCCTCATTGATTAACTGTCAGTATCAACAATTGCTTCCCAATTTACATGAATAAAGGAGGAGGCTGCGTTATAAAAATTGACAATCTTGGAGCGTAGGATTTGAGTAATCCCCTAGTTGTTAGGAGACTTCATGGTGATACAACTTGACTGTTGTAAAAGGTGATGTATGACAAAATGAATAAAATCCAGATATAGAATTAAATTCCCAAAGCCAACTCTCCTGCTGGCAGTAGAGCTGAGGTATACAAATCTTGCATTGTGGAAGGTATTGATGAAATGTGGGAGAAACTGTAGCGGCCTCCCAAAGAGTAGATACCATTTAGTATTTAATGGATTTACTCGTTAAGGCTCTCATATTGAGGTTGATACTGATCATTATCAGTGAAGGATAGAGTAAACTAGAAGGTATCCTGAAACTCTAAGCTTTCAGGATGCATGGGAGGTACTTTTTATTGTGGGGTGTTACTCCATCAAGTTATGCTTCTTGCTGATCAACAGGATGGTTTCCTTGATTGCTACTAGTCTTCATTTTTTGTGATAGAAGTTTTCACTTAAGTAGCTTGGAGCCCCTGTAGTAATCACCATTTATCCTGGAATAACAGTTCTATTGGCTGTAGCCATAGTTTGAAGATGGGTCAAAGCCTTAAACTAGTTTAGAGGTCAATAAAACAAAAAGATGTGGCAAAAAGGCTATTTTATTGAGTTAGAAAGCGTCAATAATTTAGGATGTGAGGGGACGTGGTGCCTAGGGGATCTTTGTGGCCCTGTACAATCAGGATCTTACACCACATTCTGGATCAGCGCCTGGTTAATGCCCTCATTGTTCTGCGACGCCCTCATGACTGCAGTGGAGGGTGTCACTCATCTCAAGGTTTGGGAAGTGGGGATGAAAATTCTGGTAGTATATCCATTAATTCTCAAACATGTGATGCGTCCAGATCAGAACTCTCATTGATGCCTTTAAGGACCAATTTTTTGTTATGAATTGAGAGTCAACCTATCTAGGCTCAATTTTGGAGTAGGGATATTGACCTTCTCATCATCTCAAATCCTGAAAACTAGGGTTGCATGACCCAGTAAAGTTCCTTATAAGGTTCACAAGTGTTTTGTAAGGCAGTCTGCATGTCATAGTTGTTCATGACCCTTGTGCTATATAGCACCTGAGCCTCAAGGTAAAAGCAATCAGAAAACTCTAGGATCTGTTCTAATTCTGAAGGAAATGCTGAGGGAGGCTGTCTTTCTTGGTTATCATTATCTCTTCTCCGCCAAATTCCTTTATGACGATGTTCTTTGCATTCTGGTAGGATTGCCCAGTCTTGCTGATCTTGGACATAACCAACTCCTGGCTTTCAGGGTCCAATGAGTTCATTAGTGTTTCTAATTTATCCTTGTTTCTCGCATCATCCATACTATCTTGAATAATGACAAGAAGGTGTGTATTTTTACTTTATTGTCAAACTTTGGCAAGTTGATGTAGTATAGACCTGAAACTGCTAGCGTCCTCAGATGCTCTATTGAGGATTTGTGGCACAGGTAGTAAGCCAGCACTGTTATTTCATTTTATAACATTTGAGTGTTTTTAATTGGATGAACAGGAAATTAACATAGGCGAATTGGTGCTTTGTCACAGTTTTCTGGAACAGTAAGAGAGGCGCAAATGGTATTTATTTGAATAGTGGTTTGAGTCAATCTTTTGGGTTTGGGTATGGAAATCAGAACCATTAAAATATTTTGCTCTGAAAACTCCCCATTGCTTTTAGATTCTGAATCTGGCAGTCTAGACTTGTGCGCATTAGTGAAGATCTCCTTTGATTTTTGGTGGGGCCCCGCCAGCATTTATAAAGTTCACCTCTAAGTTTATCCTAACTGATTCAGTTTGTTGATAGAGATACTGGTGCTTTTGCTGCAAAAATTGTTTGATATTTGACAGTCTTAGGTCTGTTATTGAGGTCAGGTTTTCAGTGCAGCATTTTCTTGGTGAGGCAAGTGATTCTCAACAACTGGACATGGGCCATGCTATTTAAAAATTCAAGTTCTCCATACAGGTGGCTGAAAGATTGTATAACATCATCAAGATGCTTGACAAGGCTGCTTAGTCTGTTCTTACTGGCATTGGTGCTCCCCTTATGATCTTGAATATGATTTTGGTGATTAATCATCACTCCCAAGAGGCGGAAAATCTGCTAATCCAGCTCATCTACCAACTACTGGGTGATGTGACCAGACTGAGAGTGGCCCTCTTAATTGGTGGCATCAGTTGTGACATGCCGCTCTACCTCTGGCTTCAGGTATTCCTTGGCCTGTACACAGTTATGGGTCACGTCGTCTACCCAATGAGATGATTCCCCACGCTGGTCTAACACTACTTCAATAATGCGGGTCATATTGGCACTCAGTTGGTCATCAAGTTTGTCTACTTGATGATAAACTTTGCCTGTTTGACATTGGTTGTGTAAAATGACCGCGTGAACCTCTCAAAAGGTGCCATCCAATTTATCTGCCAGTATCTGGTTGTTCTTGTGGTGTTCTTCCGTGAATTTGACCAGTCCACTAGTCTCAATGGTTTCTGGATGAGGATCCACATGGTTTGGTAGATCAAAGGATTTATATAATGTGCAATCATTTCAATTATTTACATCTGAGTATGAGCTTCTTGATCATGGCGGACATCATCATCTCCTAAAATAAATGTTAGTTTACATATAGATAATCTTGGTTTCTATAGATTCTAAACATCCCCAATTGTGCTTCATGGTTAGCTTCAGCGTTAAGATGATATCCACATAGTATCCATTCCATGACCTCATTGTTATGTTTGGTGGGTATGCTGGCCATAGATCTATCAATTGGGAGGCCACAGTCCTACAGAGATGAGCTTTCCATAGTAGGACAACAGCTTTATTATTGTCCAAACTGCTGAGGTGGAAGTGGTCTCAGGGGGCTCTCATGTTTCCATAAGTTGAGGGGGATACTTGTTTTCAAAGAAAATAACAAAGTGGTTGAAATCTTGACTCATGATAGTTGATTCCTTGGTTTCTTATATAGTAACATTGAAAGTGCTGCCTGTAGTGAGCGCCTAAATGTTGAAATTAGAGCTGCAACTGGGCGAGATAGGCATAGATATGTTTGCAGTATGATAAGTATAACTGTGTGAAGATATTACACCTCAAAAAATGACAAAATTTATGAAATAAGCCTTTAAGTAAAATATATTCCCCAAATCTGACATAATCTTAGTAAATACCAGATTAGAAACCCGTTTTTAATGGTATCTATCAAAATGTGCATTGTTGCGTATGTCCTCCTTTTAATATAAGGACAACTTAATTTATACCCTGGCCTCTAGCAAGTCAGTCTTCCCTTCCAGGCCACATCTTCTACCGTTTCCCATTTATAATCTGCTAATAGAGAGTGGCTAAATGCGTCTGTCCCTGAAAGTCATCTGTCCATAGTCAGGTATAACTTGGCAGACATCTGTCCAACATTGGGGCATCTTTAGAGCATTGATTAATGAGGATGCTTGAGAAAGATTTGACTGAATAATTCTGGTAATCTCCATTTGGTAGGAACAGAACTTGTTTAAGGAATTGGACATTCAGTCAATGAGCAAATAAGGTTTGTTTATCCAAAAGTCAGGATCATAAAAATAAAGAAATAAATAAATCTATATATATATAACAAAGTTGTGTTAGTTACACCATTTATAACTCAAGAACGGCTAGACCAATTTTTATGATCTTTGATTTGTTGGACTTGTCTCCACCCCAAAAAGCAGAATAACTATCAAAACATGGGAAATATATATATATATATATACTCAGCACTGTATATTATATGTTGCTTATAGTTTACATTTGGACCCAATCCAGACATCTACTTAATAAAACACATTCACTGACATACTCACTGACTGACTCATTGACTGACTGACATCTGAAACCTTCGAATCTGATAGGTTCAATCTATTTGGGTGAGTGGGTGAGAATTGGTGAATCTTATCAAGTCTGAATCTATCGCGTATGATAGGCTCAATCTATTTGGGTGAGTTGTTAAAAATTGGCAAATATCTATATCTATATATATATTCTATAAAGTTTGGGAACGGAATGCTAATATGCAATTATTTAATATAATCATATATATTTATATCAGTTCTATATAAGATCTAGAACATATATTTCTATTGGTAATTATAAAGAAATTTGCCTGGGTATTTTAATATCTATTTACTTCAATTTTTTCATAGGTCTTAATAAGTGGTTAGTTTTTGGCTGTTTTGTAAGTTCAATAATTGGTTTTTGCTGAGTGGTGGTTTATTTTTTGGTCAATTTGATAGGCTCAATAGTTTCAGGTAAGTGATTGATGGTTTATTTAATTTGGCAGGCTTAATTGATTTTGGCTAAGAGGTTGTAGGATGGAATTTTTAATAGGTTTAATGGTTTCTGAACTTATTAATAGCTATCTATCAAAATAAAAACTAAAATAATTTAGAATCTGATTGATTTGAAAGGTTTATTTTATTTGGCTGAGTGGGTTGATGGTTTTTGGTCAAATTGATAGGATACAGTTTAGCTTTGGACAAATTAGTTATTGGCTGATTTGATAAGTTCAGTTAGATTTAGCTGGGTGGTTGGTGGTTTTGGTTGCTTTGATTGAGCAATTAGATTTGGCCAAGTAGTTATTGCTTAACTATATATAAAATCTAAATTAATCAACTCAAATCACCTGAAATTCTATAGACACCATAGCAAAGCAAGGGCAACTCCGCTAGTAAATAAATAAATGCGTATATTTAGATCAAATTGATAGTGAAGTATATGATGGTGGATCAGTTAGAATTGACCTGCCATAGGATACAGATAGTGGAACAAGGATAAAGGCAAGGTCTATAGGGTACTGTGGGTATTAGGGCTGGTGTCAATATCTTGTGTTGGTCAAACCCAAATTTTAACATATGAGGAGTGAAACAAAGAAACATATTTGAGACAATGAAAAATTTATGAAAAGATAGACTAATTTTCAACACCTGGACTATGGGAAGCCTTTTTATAATTCTTTCAGATGCCTCTAGTCTGGCTGTAGGAGCCATATTTTCACAACTGGGCAATGAATGCATCAGTTACTCAGTGTTCTACTATAGCAAGATTCTTTCAAATGCTGAACACAATTACAGTGTCACAGAAAAAGAATGCCTAGCAGTTCTGCTTGTGGTGAAACACTTCTGGCTCTTCCTATACATTATGAAAAGTTACAGTTGTTACATACCACGCTTTTAAAGTGGTTACAGAATATAAAAGGTCCTACTGTATGACTTAGACTGATGTGCCCTTAACCTGCAACACTATGACATTATTATTATCCATCAAGTGGGGATGTGACATAGAAATGTGAATGAGCAATATGACTACCTTTACTTATTTAAATGACAGCGAGGCTGAATAGTTACATGACCTACTCATAAAGCTAGACTCTTGGGAGGATGAAGATGAACCAGTTCAGAATATGCTGAAACAACACTCTTGAAACACCAAAGTACTCAATGAGTAATTATAAGAAAGTTGGAGCAATGTGTTTACATTTCTTATGACCTTTGGAATGTGTTCCAGTTATATGAAAGCCCACAATACCTTAGGACATATATGAGCCAGAAACCCCTACAAATGGATCAAGGATCAATACTATTGGGAAGGAATAGTGGACTCTGTAGTGGAGGTCTTGAATGCCTGCATAGGTTGTCAAAAACAAATGCCACATAAGGTGAAGTACAAGTATCAGTTAATGGCCCCTCAGCAGCTGTTCCATAGCATCATTTAAGATGTTATAGGTTTACTTCATGAATAAATGAAGGAACTTGATATGTCCTTGTAGTAATTGATTGATTCACAAGTGAGTTGAATCAATTGCATACCCACACAAATTGCCAAGGCCACTGCCATCTTCCTATATCAGTATATATTTACTAGGCATGGTTGCCCACATGCATTGCTAAGTGATAAAGGGAGAAACTTTACTTTGAGAGTTGTTAAGATCTTAGCAATAATCCTGGGAACACAACAATTTTTATCAGCACCTTACAACCCATCAACAAATTGAAATGTAGAATTTGTAAATGGAACTCTAGTCTCAATCTCACAAAAATGGCTACTTCTGATTCTTTGCATTTTTACCAATACCTTAAAATGTGTTATTGGCTTATCAGATAAGTTTCCATTGTACTATCAAACATGTCACCATTCAAAGCATTATACAGCTAGGAACCTGATATTCCAACTCTGTTGGCTCACAATGCTGCTAGTGAAATCACCAAAGAGCCTTAAAAAGTGTTAAGAAGATTAGCAAGAAAATTATCATACTTCAGTCCAATGCAATAATAAATTTGGCAAACAGTTACAAAAGAAGGCCAGCAAATAAATGCATCCTGCCAACCTTTACCCACTTTTGGGATATCTGTTTTGGTTTTGTACTACTACAACTGCATAGCACCACATGGAGGAAAATCAGATTCTATCTGAGAAGGACCATATATCATAACCTACAAATGTGGAGATGATTAACAATTGAGTCTTTAGGAACTATAGTTACTACCAAACGTGAACATAGTCAACTCTTATTCCAGTTGTCTCCTGCCAATATTCTTGGAGGGGTGATATCAGATACCAGTGTGTCACAATAATCAGAAAAATATTGAACAGATGAGCTCTTTGGGAGAACCGTTGAATAACCTTACTCAAGAGTTTAGAGAAAATCCATCAATTTACCTACAGGATAAATTTTCTAGTAGCAATACATTAGTCAGCACTAGAAAATCCTTTTCAGATTGACTCAAGGCCTTAATTTTTGAGAAAAAATATTAATTAGATGAGTTATTGGAATCACTCAGATGTGAGACAACAACTCCATCAAATACTTCACAAAGCTACAAATTAAACAGTGCCCTTAAAAGGGTACAAGTCTGGAATCAGCACAAAAGATTAACTTAAGCATAAAGTCTCATTCCAAATGGGTTATTTAGAGCAAAATTCTCACATAAAAAAATTTTAGCTACAAAGGCATTCATTAACCTGGAAGCACTATCCAATGAATAGCCTAAATTCAGTTAGCCCCCCTCTATTAATTATATTGTTTATTTTTCTTATGAGGATTATTTTGTTAGAATTCCCATTAAAAACTTATAAAGCTATTTTATAATAAAGTCACTCCATTTACTTTATATCTTCATTTAAGTGACTTTACTTTAATAAGTCTCCTCACCTCTTACTCTAGGATGGATCCTCAGGATGCAGGGACATAAGTAAGACTTATCCACCCCTAAAATAGATAAAATACATGCTTTAAATTATAGACTATTGCAAATATTAAATTTCAAGCTTCTTGGAGACAGCACCATTGAGCCTCTCAAAAAGAAGCCCTGCTAGATTAATAGAGTTCAGGAGTGTTTACTATTACAAATTAGTCACCTCATGTTAAATTGCTGGATTGATGATTTGAAATACTCAATCCATGATTGAGAACAGTCTTCCACAGATGAAAGTGTCACACTGGATTGACCTGTGTGCTTAGTGGCATGGTGTGGAGGGCAGATTCAAAAAAAGTATCTTAAGCAGAGATAGGTTTACTTCAAAAGAAATTTTACAATAGAGAATAAACTGGCAACATACCTTATGGAGGGCTGTTACCTTTATAGTGGGGGGAAGGATCATAGGGGAGCTGAAAGCACTATCCTGGGCCTGGTGCCCTGAACATATCGTGATTGGATGGGTCAGGAATAAGATTATGGGTTGTGTTAGCCTTCAGAAGCTTTGTATCAGATTATAAAAATTTGATACCATATCCTTGAATAATTTAGCTCAATAGTCCCAAATTTTACATGCATTTATTGAGATTGGTGGATTGGCGCATCCAAATTTGCATAAATCTGTTCCAACTTGTTGACTATTTATATTAACCTCAGGGTTGGATTGAATGAGTTAGGGGATCAACCTGCAATTCAAGTTGCCTAAAACTAGTAGGTAGCTACACCTTTACCTGAGTTTATTAATGCACTTGTTAATGCATTATAGGATCTAAAAGATTAAACTTATCTGGCGTTGCTTATGTTCATAATTATAAAAATCATAATCTATCTTTTTATAGCATGAGGCTAAGAGATCAAATTCCATTAAGCTATTGAAATGTAGTTTTTTTTATCAATTATTTTTAGCTTATCATGTCGATAGCCCATTTTACCCAGCTTTTTTGTGGGTATCATTTAACAGCTAATAATATTTATTCAAGGTAAGCTGACCATAAACAGATAGTATTATTTATATTAGTTTATATGTTGGTAGATGGTTGTTGATAAGTTTATAAGTAATCAAACTTATCAAATCAGCCAAAAACTACTATTTGCCCAAAACTAAACCTATTGATTCAACCTAAAACCACCAACCGCTTGGCAAAACCATTTAACTATTGAATCAACCAAATATAAAATTGCTCAGCCATAACGATATACCAATTACCATTAAAAACATATAAAATTTTCACTTCGTATATATAAAACTTTTTCTTTTACCGTGAAAATAAAAAGTTATGGTGGAATATTGTATTATCATCTGACCTTAGTAACTGCAAAATTTCATCAATAGGGTATATCAAAAAATTGTTAAATGAAGGATGCAAGATTCCAGGACAAATAAGATGGTGAGTTAAATATTAAATAAAAATAAATAACACTGATAAATGGGTGAGGGAGGAAATGGGGGTTTTGTTTTTTACCACTAGGGTAACCGCCCTATTTAGGGTGAAATATGATTAGCATAATTAGGCTTACACGTGACTGATATGACTGCATTAGCCGCTTCAAGGAGAGCAAAACAATGAGCACGTTATAATTTGAACTATTGGTGATTGAGCTCAATACTAGCTTTATATTGAGATACCAATAGACTGATAGTATATCCATTAATTTAATCTTCGACCTGTCAAGTCCAAAGCTTATAAAAGAGCTCACCTAAGCTTCTACGAAGCCTTAGAAGAATATAGCATAGGCTTTACCAACGCCAACTTTTTTATTTACACCGTTGCTAAACTATTGATCTATTAATACGTTTTAGTCCTTGCAAGCTTTAGGTAGTTATATCTATATTATATACCTAAATTTTTCGCTTTAAGTATATTAGAGCCTGTTAAAGTTTGCAGTCATTTTTGTTTATACATATTTGTCTTTTGATAGGTTTATTTGTTTCTTTTTTAGCATGTTTCTTTTTACCATAGTTGTGAACTAAAAATAGTCAGCTTATTTTAACCCCTATCTTTATATAGCACCTCATCTTTTTGCTTTGCCCACTAGTTTGTTTTCCATAAATGAGAAATTTTTACAAAATAGTAGTACTTGGCGATGGTGGGGTTGGAAAGGTATGTGAAAAATTACAATTTTTCATCTTTTGCTGACACGTTCGGCAATTTCTGCCTATTGATAGACCTCGTTGACCATTCAGGTAAATGCTTTGATGAACTTCTCGCTTTGAGCTTTTGTTTTTACTTTTTTTAGCTTTGCTTAGACCAGTTTGTTGGTAAGCTTAAATACCAAAAATCTATTAACTAAAAGAGGCTTTTCTTCTTCTGTACTTTACTTATAGAGGTAATATTTATCTTGTCTTTATTTATTCATCTATCAGACTTACGATCCGACAATTGAAGATTCTTATCGAAAACAATTGGTCCTTGATGATGAGGCCTGTGTTTTTGAAATTCTTGATACTGCCGGGCAGGAAGAGTATACTTCACTAAGAGATCAGTGGATTCGGTAAGATATCTCTTCCTATATTGTCTAAAATCACAGAGATGGAGAAGGATTTGTTTTGGTATACTCAGTAACAACTCGGACAACTTTTGAATGTGTGAAAACATTTAGAGATCAAGTGATTCGGGTTAAAGACACCGAAGATGTTCCGATGGTTGTGGTAGGGAACAAGTGTGATGCGAAAGATTTAAGAGAAGTCTCTAAAGAAGAAGGGCAAGAAAAAATGCTGAACGCCTGGGATGTCGATTTATTGAGGCGTCCGCTAAAGAGTCTTTAAACGTTGAGGAGGCCTTTTACATCGTCGCCCGTATGATCCGGGATGAGAGACGTGGAAAAAATGTTAAAAAACCACACAATCTAGAGCGAAAGAAAAAGGGGAGGTGCCACTTTTTATAAGAGATTCGATTTATATCGTATTTGATCCCACATTAATTTTAAAAAAAGAGCTAAACTTAAATTATTTCAACTGGCACAACCATCTGTTTCAGTGCGAGAAATCAACGTTAATTCATTTACACCGCCTTAATTCCGCTGTGCTTTTTGTCAAAAGATGTATTATATTACTAGCTTACTGTTTATTATTAGGTTTTTATTGTGAATTAAGATTTTGGCAGTTTCTTCATTGATTCATTATCTCTATTTTTAGTCTAATAACATATATGCATTCAAGAGTTGAATACTAAAATAGAAAGTATTACTATAATTCAACTGGTACTCAAAAGTATTGCTATAGTAGAGAAAGTTTAAGCTTGTTTTTTATGGCAGTTTTTTAATTAAATACTTAATAAGGCAACTATTTAGCTTCAGCACACTAACAGTTGTAAGTTTATTTCTATTTATGCTTGCAATGTATTTTAAATAAATGTTTTGAACCTCTTGCATAACATGAAAAGATTAATCTATAAATATAAGACCCAAAACCGAAAGATTAATATTTACCATAAATTTGATTATTCATCCAATTATTTGTTAAATTGGGATCATAAAGCATGGTACTCTATTAGCATGTTAATAAAAAGAATCGGCATTCTACTTAAAATAAAATTCCAATGGGCCTATAGGAAGAATAGTAATATAAAATGGTGCAAAAATTTGGCACAAGCGACAGCAATATAAATTAGGTCTCAGAGATGATAAAAAGGCAAATATTACTTGCGGGATTAATTTAAAGGTTTTTACCGATTTTTGGTTAATGTTGGATATTTTATACATGAAAGTTTATTACCCATTAATCATTGATAAGATGTTTAATGCAAATCATAAACTAATTTTCAAATCACTAGAAGATAAAAAGTTGATATTGATAACTAGACTAATCAGACATAGTGCTATTTAGGTTTGAGACTCAAGTAAAGTTTGAAGATAATACTTGTAAATTTCAGGTGCCCTCTCCTGAAACTAGACCGCTCAAATTTCTTTACTGGGAAAATAAATATTAGCTCTCCTCTGCTAAGCCTCTGGTGGCCAAGGGGGATTTTGCATTTATTATAATTGTATATTGAGTGCGTGCAGTATCCGTTTATAACCATGCCTCTTTTTTAAGCCCCAACTCCTATACCACTTAGCAGTAACCGAGAAGAATTGTATCTGCTTGCAAGGAAGTGATAGAGCTTGAGACCTTGCTCTATTTAATATCAGGTTAACAAACTCTTGCTTTGTATCTTCTACCATTTAATCAATATACAGCTCATCTTTCCTCACTCACCAACTTATTTCTGACTTCACTATCAGAAACAGGGGGGTTAAAACTCCAGATCTAACCTGGTAGATGGCCAGCTCTATGCAAACCCCTATTGCAATAACAAAGCTGAATAATTTGTTTAGTCATCATAGCCTATATCTAGGCGTCTTACCTAATTTGATTAGGGGTAAGAAATCTTTTTATTGTTATAAAATGACATCTATCCCTATAGTAGTGACTCAAACAATATTATTCCATTTTTCCCTATGATCTTAATAACTTTCCAGATAAAAAAATTGCTTAGATATAATCAATTATTTATACTAGGCCTCTTAGCCTAAACCTAGTTAGGCTCTTAAACTTAAGGTTTAGAACCATTATATAAGAATATTTTATTTCTTATGAGTGATTATCAGTCCAGCTTCTCCATCTTTTAACTTAGACCAAATAGGTGGCTTTTTTATAGTTTGATAACTTTTATCTATGCTATATGCTAAGAGCATCTTAAAACCCCTGTGTTAGTAATACCTCTTAAAATTTGACAATTTTGCATCAAAATACCCTATCTTATATTTTTGTATCATTTTATGTGCTTTGTTGTTTTATTTAACTGAGGTAAGCTGACCAGGGGATGGACATTACCAAATATATGTAAAACTAAGGAAATAAATGACAAATATAAAATTAGGCACCCCAGGGTACTCAAGTTACCCCTGTTGCCAGCGGGACAGCCAGGTATGGGGGTTGGTGCACTACTCTGAGGGGGTTTCCCCTGTTATGAAACAGGTGTGAAGGAAAGGGTCTGTGTGGAGGAACCAGAGTGGGAACCATGATTCTGAGTGCTTTTTGCCTTGGTCTCATATATCCATAGAGCCAGGCTTGGAAGTGCTCCAGTAAGTGAATATGGAATCTGTTAATAACCCCATGAATGGTTGGGACCGTGCCCTTGAACGCATCTAATGCAATTGTGTGGATTGTCCACATTGCAATGGGTATTATTAGGGAATGGAGGGTAGATGGGATCGGTGACTCAATCTGGAGCACAAAGATGCTCTTTGATATCGAGAATTCTTGTTTGTTTTGGATTTTAAGCAGGCGTGCGACTTCCTGCCATATAGCTTTGGTTGGGGGGCATGTTTCTAGGTGGTGATGTAGGGATCCCTCCCCTCCACATACTGCACATGTTTTGTTGAGTGGGTTGGAATGGTCCACCATCCTATAGGTCCTTCTCAGACAGCGCCAGGCATTTTCTCTTATCCTCAGCTGTAGGAGTGGGTGGTGAGTCATTTTCCACATTGCCTTCTGTGTGGTTAGATCAATGGGGAATGTCAAACATATCTAGGTATTCTATCCTAGCTATGTTTGGGGTTGTTGTGAGCATATCCCTCTGGGGGTGGTTTTCTGGGTTTCTTAATTTGAATTGGGGGCGGGTCATCCCCTTGCCTGTATAGTACCCATGTTCTCTATGGTCCATCCCATACGGCGGATAGTTTGGAGGATATGTTTGAAATGAGGGGAGGTTCCATGCGGACCTGTTGCAATAGGGTGCTTGGCAAGGTATGAAAGTAGACTGGGTGGACTATGTGGGTTGGTTAATTTGAGCGCCTGTGCAAAGTTAGTCCTTGCTGCTCTGGACCAAGGTTGTTGTGGGAGGTCTGGAGCAAGGATTTCCTTTATCCAGGTGCCTAGGATGTGATTGGCGGGCTCTCAAAATCTATTAGTCCCATGCCTCCGCTTGAGCGTGGGCCAAATAGTGTTTCCATCTGTATAGGAGGGTGAGAGCCAGGCCACAGCCAGCCCTGGATAAGCGCGTATTAAGTTATAAAGGTATGTGAGAAGGCTAAAGCGTGGGCCTGGTACCACAGTATTGGGAGGATGAGCGAGTTAGCAACTGTAACTCGTCCTGTTAGTCCTGGGGTTCTTCCCTTGAGGGAGGCGACGCGTTTGGATACCCATTGTAACAGGTTACTTTCCATTGTCTCATTAGCATATCCCCTGATTCTAGCCAGATTTCAAGGTGTCGGACAGAAGTGGTGGTGGGAGGTGTTGCAAAGGGTAAAATGATTGGGTTTTTTCTTCATGTGTTGGTATTAGGTTCTGATGTTGTGGCCCAATTGTTTGTGTATTTGCCTAAGAGGATGATTTCTGTCTTTCTTTTGTTGAGCAATGCATTGCTCACCTTTGAGTATTCCTCTAGAGCGCAGACCAGCTGTCGGGCATCTTCATTGTTTGCTATACCTGCTACACAGTCATCTGCAAGGGCCAGTATCTTGACTGTTGGTTGTCCTTGTGCGGTTATCCCCATGAGACGTGATTCAGTTACTCAGAGGAGCAGGTCAAAGCTGAAATTGTATAGCAGTGGGCTGAGAAGATCCCCTTGTTTGAGCCCTCTGTGTGTTTTAATCTTGTTTGTTAGGAATCCAGGGCTGCATACAGCCATGGTTGCAGATTCTGCTAGGAGCATCGCCCATTTTATGAATCTTAGTGGGAGTTTGAAGGCATGTAGACATTCTTTTAGGTATGGCCAGCTAACACGGTCATATGCCTTTTCCTGATCCAAGAAGACCAGGGCACCAGTTGCTTTGGATTGGCAAATGTTTGCAACAGGGTGTATGTTGTTCCAGATTGAAAGCCCTAATATAAACCCAAACTGGTTGGGTGATAGGACGTCAGATGCAATTGCACCTAATCTAGCTGCTAAAATTTTTGTTAGAATTTTTGTGTTAGTGTTGGAGAGTGCAATTGGGCGCCAGTTGGCCAGGTCCAACTTGTCACCCTTTTTATACAAGGTTATAACATAGGATACATGGCCTCCTGGTAACAGGCGTGTTTCCAATAAGCTCTGGTTCATAGACGCCAATAGGAGGGGGGCAATTTGTTGAAAATATTTTTTGTAAAAATCGTAGGGTATCCCATCAGCACCTGGGCATTTCCCACGTGGTGCACCGCGAATTGTCTCCCAAAGCTCCTCCTGTGTAATAAGGGATAGTATATTGTAATTCGGTGGTGTACTTTGCATCTTGGCAGTTTGTATAAATACTTTGATTTTTTGTGAATCCGTTGGCGTTTCACAATATAATTCAGTGTAATAGCGGTGTACTTCCACCTTGACCTCCTCAGGGTCAGTTGCCACGGTGCCATTGGTCTTGCAGACCTGTGTGCATGCGGGCTTGTTTCCATGGGAGTTGAATTAGTGGAAAAAGTATTTCAAACAGGTTTCACCTTCCTTTATGAACTTACCTTTGTTCAATACTTTGATTCTGTGTTGGTGTTTGAAGATGAGATTGTTAAGTCAGGCTGAAATTTCTGCCCATTTGCGTCCCCAACTTAGGGCTATAGCCAGATCTTGGAGTATTTATTTCCAGGTGGTCTAGTTCTGCCAAGGTATGCTTGATTGTGGCTGTGTCCGCGGTGTACTTGCGTGATGCAATATATCAGGTTTTGGTGATTAAATCTTTTTTGAAATTTTTCCATGTTCCGATGGGATCCAAAGTGAATGGGATTGTGAATTCTGGGTTCGTAGCCTTGTTTTCAAACCAGTCAGATATTTTGGGCAATTTTATATTTTCCAGGTGAAGCTTTCTCCAAGGCAAAGCCTGTGTGTGGGATTGGGTTGGCATTAACTGCACTGTAACTAATCGGTGATCAGAAAAATTAATCTTTTTTGTTATAAATTTGGAGATTCTTGAGCGGTGGGATTGTGGGATGAGGATGTGGTCAATGCGACTCATTGATATGAGCGCTCCCTCTCATAAGTAGGGCCATGTCATGTGGGGAAGGAGTGGTGAATTGGGGGGAAGAGCATCATGTAAGCCAAGAGATGCCTTCATTGTGCGAAATTCAATGTGTCCAGGTGGGTATCCCCTGGGATTAGGCCATCAATCCATATTGGGGTTATCCCAGCAGTTGAACTCGCCTAAATAATGGTATCTGGTGGGAGGGTGAGAGTAGGAATGTTTTCAAAAAAATTGTTTTCTCTCAGTTTCAGTGCACGGTGCATAGATACATGCTAATGAAATTATTTTGTCTTGGCATGTGATTGTTGCTACCAGGACTTGACCGTGCAAGTGTGATGATGAATTTGTAATTTTAAATTTTTGTTGTTTTGGACTATCACCACACAGTGAGACGTCCATATTGATTGTGATGGTGCAACCCTGGTTGACCAGGATTCTTCTTCCCCTTGTAGGCAGTGGGTTTCTTGGATGGCCAAGATGTCTACAAGAGGTTTTTGCAGGAATGCCACCTTTTTGGCTTGGGATGTATGAGCCCTGGCTCCCGCGATATTTAAAGTCCCTATTGACACTGAGGTGCCCGTGGCGCCTCAGGAGCGGTTGGGAGGGCCCTCTGGCCCTATCCCACCACAGCTCATTTTGGCCATGCTCCGCGTCTGTACTCCAACTCTTTCACCGCCATTGTTGGTTCCCTTGATCTGACCCAATAATTCAAGGGAATTGCAGTTTTTTGCATTTGCGTCAACTTTTCCTGCACAGGTCTCATGTTGATTTGATGCAGATTGTTGATTGGATTTTGTATTTTTGAGGTTCAATTTTGGTGAATTGTGCACCACATTTTCTCCCAAATTGCAGTTGCATTGTTCCTCAATATGTGCATGACTGATGTCACTTTGTGGTTCAGTCAGGTTACTGTGAAAATTTTTGACCTGGGCATATTGTTCTGATTGGTTGGTTCGGTGAATATCTGAAATATCCTCCCAAATTTGTCCCAGGTTAATGGCAGACTCCGCATGTGCAGCCACTTCAGCCGCTGCTCACTTGCAGGCTTTTTGTGCCACTTTACGTTGTTTGCTTGTAACTGGGTCCACAATGGAGTATAGTCCATCTTCACCCCAGCGGAATGGGTGATGACCATCAGTCATTTTGGAAAAGTTTTCATTATCTTCATCCATTGCTTCCTCACAATAGTCATTTTCCATTAAGCCCTCTTTCACAGGGCATGCATGTTCCTTGTGGCCCAGTGAGCCACAGTGGTTGCAAATGGGCGGTGTGCGCTCCAGTGTAACTTGGAATGCGGCTGACTGGCCCCCAACTTCAAAGTGAAATTCTGCTGTGTGGGGAATTCTGGATAAGTCCTCTTTCACTTCTGGGAAGGGATTGATTACAGTGATAGCTTTGCCCATGCACAGGTTGGGCATCAGGCAAAATTGCTGTAATTTGAGTTGCTGAATTTCTCTGTAGGCCACGAGACCTTTGCGGGATCTCCTCCTCAATTACCTTACAAGGAAGGTTGGTGGGGAGCGAGTCAAAAGAGATGAACAAAGTTTTTGCTTTGTTCCATCTGGTGCATGCAGTGTGCACAATTTTTTTGCCCTTTGGGAGGGCAATTTCCACGCAGATTTTTGCTGCAGCATCGGCTTCATTGGCTGTTTCAAAACCAATATTGATCCAGCCACAGCCCATGTTGTTGGTGGCTACATACACCGCGTGAGGGAAAAGTGAGGGCTGTGCTTCACATGTTTCTCCCACAGGGTCGGTGACTCATTCCCAAGGAAGAGTCTGATCCCATGTTCCACCTTTGATAAGGGTTGGTTGAACTGAATGTACATATATTGCGCATGCTTTACAGTGAATACCATAAACCTAGATGGTGTCTGAGTTTGCGATTTCTTTGCAGATTGGGTTCATGGTCCCCCTCCAGGGCGTTTCTTGCCCTTAGTTGCACTAATAAGTGCACCACTTGCCGCGACGCTCACCCATGTTGTATTATTTTTATTGATAGAGTCACCCATCTTTCCTGTGTGTGATTATCCAAATTTGCTGTTTGAATCAAATTGTAGTAACTAAAGTGATTGTTATGAGAAAGAAAAGCTATTTTTTATGTGCTTTGTTATAATAATTACCTTCTTTATTATTTTGTAGTTTAGTTTCATATACTTATTATAATAAACCTCTGTAGATAAATTCTTTAGTTTACAATAGGTCACAATCATATCATAGATAAAGCCAGTTATCTAAGGTGTTGAACTTCATAAAACACTTTTTTCCTATAGTGTTTCATCTGCTAGACCTATAAAGAATCCACATATATACTTGCATGATAGTAATGGCAAGTGTATGGTTTGATAACCATATCTTTCAAGTTTAACTTATTCCACTTTACTAAATTAGTATATATTCTATGCGCCTAATTTTTAAGTTATTCTTAGGTTTTGAAAATATAAGTAAGACTCTAGGTTTACTTTTATCAGCTATCACGATGATAATAAACCTCAGTCATTTTTTTAATTCAATAAAAAACTAAATTATAACTAAGTAAAACCTTACCAAAAAGAGAAAACGTATATATTAACTAATGTGTTTTAATTTCCCGTTGTGCCTTCTTACTTTACAGAATTGTAGCACACTTATTAATATAAGAAGAATATTTTAATATTATAGGACAGACCAGATCAATAATAAAAGGTTCTAAGCTAAGTTATTTACCATTGTCTGTCACCACAGTTTAAGAAAGCATGCGAAAATTTTTATAAGATTGCATATTGAGAAATATTGAGCTAGGATCTGCTTGCCAACCAAACAACTTCTGTGTTTAAGTAGTATAAGTCATGATGTAGCAACTTTATTATGAAAAAATGGTTATATAAGTTTATCCTTTACTTTATTTTGTTATGTATGCTTATTTTATAGGTTTTATATTCAGAGTAATAAATTTAAACTAATAAGTTATGATTCTTGGACGCTGACTTATATATCATATAGTAAAGTCTAACCTTATCTTGATTTAATATATGGCTGATATACCACTAGAAGCGTTATAAGATCAATTTTAGAAACTATTAAAAATCTAAAACAGGTTCTTAAATCATATGTATAGTCTCTGAAGCTCAAATTTTGATATTCTAAACTTCCCCTTTATTTTTATACATGAATAATTAAAAAGTCTGTTGTTAAGATAATATATGATTGCTAAAAATCTACTAGTAAGGGACATAGAATTGTGTAAATTGGGAGTTATTGGCTAAGATAGTTTCTATTAGAATATACTGGTAAAGTATTGCAATTGTAATTAAACATAAATTCTTTTAATATTAAGTTTTAGCTGGTCAACTCTTAGCCTGATGTTGCAACAGTTGATGTCAGGGATTTACACATAACCTTATGAATTGACCGCCCACACAAGGATTATAAAGCTTATAAAAGGGTAGTCAAGCTATCAATATTTCTTACTTAAAAACAAAGGCTGGTTCCTTTTAAGGCTACACATTTACTGGTCATGATAGCACCAGTAGTATCTCCTAGAGGACTTCATGTCTCTAGGGCAATCTCTTGGTTTGATTAAGGTCAACACTGAGGTCAATCTCTACTAATCAAACAGTCAAAATCTGTTGTCAACTCTAGGCAATCTCTAGTAAACTAGGCAAAATTCATTAATATGACTGAGTATATAATTATTGATTAAAATTTGGGCATATTTATAGCCTTGGAAAAAACCCAGAATTAAGTAGGGTACAACATTTTCTGTAACAATGCAGCAGATTGTGGAGAATTCTAGTAGACATGATCTTTTCCAATCGATATGGCAGGTTCAGGTGATCTCCAAATGACAAGATCTTTATCAGACATTCCAGTAGATTCAATAGGGAATCAGAATTTTAGTTGATCCTTTTGAAGTTCATTGTTTGCTGCAATTTTGGTAGCTTCTGCGGTGGCAGAACTCCATTGCTCCCATTGTACATTATCTTGTGTTTGAGCTTCATCTGAACTAGTGCAAATACCACCATTCACAACAATGCCCCCCTCAAGATCTTACTGAGGAGAGACATAACTTCAGAGAAATATAGCATGACACAAACATACAACAGAGACTTATTTTACTGAGGTGATTGAGTACTCCAGTTCTTGACAATATATCAATTGATAAGGTTCTGATCATAGAATGTCAAGTTTTTGACTCTGACCTCCTGGCTGATGATGGTAGAACAGGAACATATCTCCTAGATGGTACTCAAGAAAAACCAGTTTTTTGGAGTTACTTTAATATAATTATCAGCTAAGTATAGTCCCTAAAGACTTGGCAGCTAAAACCTGTAACTAAAATAATTCATATGTCAGCCTTCACATTGCAAGCACAGCTGTTTCTGGAGTAAAGGTTTCCAAATTTATGTTGAATACTTGATGGTAATGTCAGCTCTTAACAATATAGAGCTCATAAAAGTTGACATCTGGATAACTCAAAAGTAGCTCATGCAGTATTCCAATTAAGCTGCTGGAAGGTACTTGTTCCACTGAGATGGGTAATATTGAGCAATCATGTGGAGGATTGCAATAAGAGTTCCATTCGCTCATTAAACTTCTCTGTTAGTAAAAGTATGATATGGGACAGTAAAAGAAGGATCTTTGCCCATCAACAAATTAAGGTCAACAATTACTTGAGATATAAATTCAGAGTCATTAACAGATATCATTACCTTTGGGATACCATGGCAGAAAAAACCTGTTTAACAATAAAGCGGTTGCTTTAAAAATATGCAAGGCAACTGATTTGGCTTCAACCAATTTTATGTCATGATCGACGTTAATATGATATACCAGCGGCCATACATTGCTATTGGTAGCAGACCAACAATCTCAATGCTGACAGTAGAAAAAGGGGCAATAGGACCCACGGCCTGGCGTTGATACATCAGATTGGGAGGTTTCTGGATAGCACAAATAATACAGGAACCAATAATCTCTTGGATTTACTCAAGCATCCCTACCCATTAGCATCGCTCTCATAGCCACTGAGGGTTTTCCTTATGGCACCATGGCCTATAGTCAAATGGCCCTCCAGGGCAATCTCCATTTTAGACAACAGGCGGATACAAGGCAGTCAAGAGGTTTCAACCTATTTATATAATAGTCCGTCCTTAATCTGGGTCTTCTCAGTCATCTTCTTTAATTGTTGTTGAACTGCAGGGGTCTCTTGGCTTTATTACTAAGGTTTTCCAATAAGTCATAAACTTGATTTACTCAGGGACATAGAGAGTCAATATGGGTAGTCATGACAATCCGTCAGCATTTTGGTGTATCATTCCAGTGCAATGAACAATGAAAAATCGTAACTTTGGAGTTTGAGTGCCCAGTGTGCCAGCCATCCATCCAGATCATTCATCTGTTTTAACCACCATAGAGAGACATGGTCTGTAACCACTATAAAATGGTTCCCATACATAAAGCAAAAAAATAATTAATGGCAAGAAAAACAGCAAGGCATTCACTCTTGGTAATGCTGTAATTCCTCTACACCCAAATTAGTGTTTTTCTGAAATACACTATAGGATGATCAACTTGATTTGCATCAAGTTGTGCAAGAATGACTCAACAGCCACATCATTAGTGTGAGTAAAATGATAAGGTCTATAAAAATTGGGATGTACCAATAGAGGAGCAGTCATGAGAGCTTTCCTTAGGATGTCAAAATCTTGTTGTTAAGTTTACTCCATTGGAACAGAACCTCCTTATGGAGCAGATACATCAGCAATTTTCCAAGCTCAGCAAAGAATTGGATAAATTGTCAATAATTACTGGCCATCTTGAGGAAACCTGAATATTGCATAAGTCGAATGGTCAGGTCAACTTCTCAATTTTGACCACTTTGTCTGGTAATGGCAAGATCCCTTCCTAGGTAACTTTATGCCTAAGGAATTCCATGTCAGTTTGTAAATAATGGCATTTGGATGGTTTCAGCTTCAGCAAAACAGAGCAACGTTTCAAACACTTTCTTTAAGTTTTTGAGATGTTGGTCAAAGGTGTGAGATAACATAGTTACATCATTGAGGTAAACTAACACACATGACCTTTTCAAGTCCCCTAACAGGCCATCCATCGCCCTTTGGAAAGTGGCCAGGGCGTTGCATAGTCCTTGGGGAATTCTCATATGTTTGAATAGCCCATCACTTGCTGTAAGGCACATTTCACCCAATCCTCCAGCTCAAGATCAATCTGCCAATAACTGCTAGCAAGATTCATCGCAGAGAAGATTGGGAACCAGCCAAGAATCATCAGGTGATTATCAATTTAAAGTAGTTATAACTGTTCTTTCAAGTAAGTGAATTCAACTGACTGTAATATATTACTGCCTGATGTCCCCCATACCTCTTTCATATAAGCAACAAAGGCGAGTTCCATGGACTTTGTGAGGGCATGTTTCATATGGCATAAAAGGTTGCCTTAGTTCCTTCATCACCTGGGCTTCTTGAACCTTAGATTTCCAGTAGATGTGAGCGCAGATTGGAGGAGAGTATTCAAAAGTACTCTATTCTTAAATCTCTGATCATTATAAAGTCATCTGAACATTTTTGAGAATATGACAGCATACTCTTAAATATAAGCATCTACTTGCCGCTGCTACTCAGAGGTAAGAGTGCCACCTAACTTTACTTTGATATGGGCATTAATATAGTCCTTGTTGATTAATAAATTGTGTAGAATTCTTTATTAATAAAATGATTCAACTTGATCAGTGGGCAGAATATAAACTTATGCAACAGGTTTTTGAGAAATTTGTATAGTATTATTAGTGAAATTAGACATCAAAATGGTTAAAGGCCCACAATAAGCAGGATCTAACACCTTGGGGCAGGTAAGAGGCTCGCAGATAGCCTGATTAGATTTTTCTACAAATTTATAACAATTGGCCAAGAGCAATGTTAACTTGTATCCCCAAGGTCACCAGAATCTGAGATTTTGGTGGTGTTTTTACCCAGACGTTGGAGTATATGGCCATCCCTTCTTGAGCTTCATCATTGGAAGGAGGCCGTTTGTGGGGTTTTCTAACTACTTAGTACTCTAGCCGCTCATTGAAGTTCAAATGTTTTAATAAGACTCCTAGTTTTTTTTTCTTCCTCTCTCATTAAGGGCGTCTTTAGCAACTAAGGGGATGTAATATCCTAGAATAGAAAAATACAAGTCTTGAGTTCGATTTTGTTGTCAAATTCAATAAGAACTGTGTGCCTATGAGAATGTCATAGCCATCATTCTATAGCACAACCACTGGGGTCCCAACAACCAGTGATCAAAAACCAAAGTGGCAGGGAAGAGTAATACACAGAGATCAGGTCTGATGAGGCCCCGCAGTTCCATAATCCAAGGTGTGGTTTTAATCTGGCACAACCTTTATCTTTTTACAAATCAGAGGAGATGATGTTAACTGGCAATCCAGTATATTTATGACCAGAATTTTCACCTTATTGAAAACTACTTCAACACGATTAATCTCAGTGCAAAATTGGGGATTGAGTAAATGAAATTTACTGGTGGAAGTGATCCAGAAGGAGTGATGTAAGAAGAATTTGGATATTTATTTGAAATTAAAGATTCCAGGACATCCATTTCATCAGGTATGGATAAGATGTGACATTTAGAGAGGGGAGCAACAGTAGACGTGGCTTAAGGTGCAGAGTTTCCAGCAGAGAGTGTCTTGCACCCTAAGATAACTTAGCTTTTACCACCTCATCAGCCTTTTTATTTCAATAGAAATCTTTCAAATGTCCAAAGATCCTACAATATGAGCAAGGGTCACGTCAAAGTTTAAAAGGTTGGACTTGTCCCATTTCATGAATGTGAGGCTGGTTCCCCTTGTTGAGAGTTTGACGCGCCTCCAGATCAGAAATTTCCATGATAGCTTCCTTAATATTAAGAATTATATTGACCAGATTTTTTTTATTCTGTAAATGCAGTATAAGAGTCATAATATGTTAAAACGTGGAGTGGAAAGAGGTAACGTCATCATCTAAGTTAACTTGATTGCAACATGCAGGGCCTGAGCTTCATGATAAAATAGCTCAACAAACTCAATATTTGTTTCTCTACATTTAGTGAATATCCGTAAGAATGCCTGTTTTTAGTTAGACAGGGATATGTTAATTCCAAATTCTTTGATAAGGGCATCCCTTAGCTTCTCCTAAGTAGTACACTCTTTGAAGTATGGCATTATGATCTCTTGGGCTTTACTATCAAAACAGGTTTGCAAGTGGTGACGCTTTTGGCAATCTGTAGCGTGTTCCATCACTTTTTATACATGCAGAGAAAAGACTGGATTATTTGGTCCTATGCACATACTTCTCTTAAAGGTAGTGTTGATATTCTAATGACTGGACGATAATCCCCAAATAACTGCAGCAGATTGGCTAAAATCCTTCAACTATAATTTAATAATGTATGAATATTTGAGTGCCTTGAAATAAGGCAATACTGAGTTAGAAAGGATAGTTATTAGATTGCCTTTAAATAAGGCAATAAGGTGATGTCAACTTACAGAGAATATTTTTAGATCACCATGGACTAAGGCAGTAGTAAATTAGAGAATAATTGACTCTGCTGGAGCCTCTCAGATACAAGGATGAACCAATGAGAATACAGCAGTAAAGAATAGCCTAAGTAAAAGGATTGGTATTGACTGAAGACATTAATATAAAATTAAGGTAAGAAGATGGAGGGGGAGGACTGTTGGTAGGATGAAGAGAGCTGAGCAGAAGGAATCTGCTATTAATATTAAAGTAAATTAAATTAAATTAAATTAAATTATATAATATAATGTAGTTAAGCTATATGCTTCAAATTTATTATAATCCTTAACTTGTCTCAAGGGCTGGCAATCTCCATATAATCCATCCGTTTCTCAGTTGATAAATCATGTGCAAATCTTATGGCGTATCTCAATTATATCTCTGAATTTTAGCTATGGTGCTCACTACAAAGGTCCCATTGATTAACCACCAAAAAATAAAAACTCTCCAGTCTCCAGCCATCTTGCATCAGGCCTGCATTGATGGGAAATCCTCACAGCACAATGCGCCAGCCAAATATGTGGAATTTAAACTTGTCTTGGATGCAGTGCTTAAAAAACAGGATAAGCTCCTTCAGGAGCATAATGACATAATGAACCAGTTAGACACGTTCAACCAAATGAGGATCCTTGGACAACAAAACAAGCAACTTGCTAATTGCCTGGACAACACTACTGAATGATTACATTGCGCAGAGCAAAGGTTGAAAAGCACCTCCCACCCTCAACGCCCTCGTTAGGGAGTGGATCAACAACAAGAGCCCTCTTAGGAAGAATTGTATTATGATGAATATGGATCATGGTACCCAGTCGAGGAGCCTTTCACTGAAACCGCAGGCAGCAGGAGCTACTCCGCCAATGATGGCAGCCCAGAGATAAATATTTCTCAGTTACCCAATTAGCCCAGGTGATGGTCATATTGCCCACCAAATGGACCCATGCTACACCTGAAGTGGCGGACAAGCCATGCGCCGCTGGCCCTACAAACCAGCACCTCAACAAGGTACTGCTTATGGGTCTAACCTTATTATTAGTACGCTATAAAGGTTAGCAATTATGAGTGGGAGGAGGAGAGCTATGTCAATAAGATGCCTCTATTTGATTGAAGTGGGAACATCCATGGGTTCTTTAAACAATTCAAGTTTGCAGCGGAAGGATCCTCAGATTGGTGCAAGGCTAAGTTGCTGAATTCTGCCTTGGATGTTGTAAGCACTGACCAAGTCACTTGCTATCTTCCAAGTAGTTACTTTGAATATCAAGAAGTTAAGGATACAGTGCTGTGGTTATTAGAGGTACTGCAAAGACATCACAGTGGAAGGCTGAGTTTTTAACCATTGGGTTCCAGTGTAATGAGACCCTTGCTGAGTTTGCTGATCAATTCACTGGAAGAAACCTATGTGTTAATCAGAGCAGGGACTCTATATGAATCTGATGTGGGCATTGCAATGACTTCTGTGGTGAAGCCATACCACAAACTTTACACCTTCATGGCTCCAGTTTTGAAGGACAACTTACCCCTGCTCAAAATTGTCAATTTTTGTGCTGACTATCCGCTACTTTTATTCCGCTCAATACGGATCAGAAACATACTGTATCCATCACCAGAGCTTTTATTTGGAGGAATCCTCCCGCCCTGTTCAGATTCCGCCTAGTAACCCCCAGCCTTATTATAATTACGAGCCTTTCCCTCAGCTGAGTTTCCCCCAGAAGTTTATCTCCTGGTCCAGAACTGCTTATGACAATCGCCAGCATCCCAACTTTCGACCTGGGCCTATTTACACTGACTGTTAGCAGTCAAACTATCAGCCTGGCCTGTTTACACAGATTGCCAACAGAAAATTATTGGCCTGGGCCATCTTACAATAATCAAAGATGTGGGTCCTATGGTGTAAATACTTTAAGTGCAGTCGCCCTAGGCTCCTTGCCCAAAGTTTTCCCAACTGTCAGGTTCATTATGCACAGCAAGATCAGTACTCCAGGGAATAGATGGAGCGGAGTAGAGACAGGATCCTTTAACTCTGCTATCCCAACCCCAAATGCCCCACCTGAACCTATCAAAGTATTTAGAAGGAGTCCCTCAGGATGATGATGAGTTTTATCTTTCTTTCCGCTTGGCGTAACTTTCCAAGCAAAATTACATGAACTTATAAAACAAATCGAATTTGCCCATAATAGTTTTGCTCCAATTTCCTCAGATTCTCCGCCAGCTGCTCCAGCATGGGGCAGCGGTGAAACTCCCCCTGCCATTTTCTGTCTGGCAGGAAAACGCGCTAGGACTGGTTCACCCAGTCACTCCAAACCCATGGGTCAATTTGTTCCACCCAAGGACCTAGACGCCCACCTTGCTTGTACCCAAGTGGTACCACACTGCCCCCTAGTGCTCCCCCGGAGCAACATGCACTATGGCCTAAGGGTCAAATATGGGAAACTTTTTCCATACCATGACCAAGCCATTATAAAAATGGCACAGGCGGTGATGACACCCGCTGGCTTTATCAATTTCCGCCCATCAAGAGGTATTTCAACCTCAGCTTCACCTGCGAAGCTGACACTGCCACTACAGCAACTGTGCCCCTGGTATTCCAGGGCACCCCTCTCCCCACAACTCAGACTTGGCTCCCAGCAGACACCACTTTGATGGTCCAGTTTGCTGGTTTGCCCACCCACCTCCCCCCTGAGGTGCTCCGCCAGGAGCTGATGGACGATTTGGCAGCCTATGGCTCCAACACCATCTTACAATTTGTGGTCCCAAATGGGGCCACACGACTTGCTGGGCATCGGGCATATGCCATGACAAGCCCTAAATATAACAAAATTGCGGTGGCAATTCCGCCATGCACCGTTATTCCCTCAGTGCCCGACCATCCATTTTGGGCCCGCATCAAGGGTGGGCGGATTATCTGTCCATCATGTTTGAGTTAGACCACTCAAAATGCAAGTGTCCCTTCTCAACCACTTCAGGCAGATCAGATGACTCATCTGCTGACCTCCAATCTGCTGCCCACCCTGTACAATTTATGGCATGGGGCATAATCCTACCTCCTCCATCCCCAAAGCCTGTTGCTGCAGCTGCACCTGCAGCCATTGATCAACCTCCTCCTCACCCCAATGCCATAAATAATTTCTACAATCAAGCATCAGATTGGATCCCAGTTCAATCCCATGCTTCCTCAAATGAATTGACTGAACCTCAGCTGTACACTGATTCCCCAATCCAATTCAACCAAGACCCATGGAAATTATTGGCCGAAATTGACGAATCAGGTAAGTTCATTGAAGAACCATCTCTGCAAATCGAGCAGTTCATTAATGCAGAATGGGACGCAAATACCCCCC
Source organism: Massospora cicadina (assembly GCA_022478985.1). NCBI lineage: Eukaryota > Fungi > Entomophthoromycota > Entomophthoromycetes > Entomophthorales > Entomophthoraceae > Massospora > Massospora cicadina. The sequence continues at coordinate 31,500 of JAKSZP010009628.1, read as the reverse complement.
CTTGACTTTATACCCCACAGCCAAACACCAAATTGTTTTGCAGTGATCACCAGCTTGCAGTCAAAGCAGCTGCAACACCAGATTGTCATCCCCTGTGTTAAGCTGTCACTAAATCAGTAGTGATACTCAAAGGAGGAATTCCATCTTATGTTATCTCCACAACCTTAACTCCAAAAAGCAAAATATTGGTGAACCAGTTTTACAAAAATGCAAACGATGCTATCCAGAACGTGGCAACTATAGCACGGAATCCAAAAGCAAAAATAACCAGAACCAACATTGCCACGTTTGTTAAACTCCCAGACGCCCAAATCAAAGCTGAAAAAGCTTTAACCAAATATCTCAGTGCCATTTATCTAGCTGGCAATTTCCATAAAAGTACAATTATTAGAGATATCGAACCACATAACGCAGATGCCCCAACGCCATTACTGATGGCCGTGACATGCACCCTACTATGGGAGGAAGAAGCTGCTGCCAAAGAGGCTACCAAAGATGAGCCCCTCAACCTCCCCTCCCCTTCCACCATGGAGGGATAAGTGACTTCCGCTGCCCACCTGGTTGGTCAGTTTTTGAAGCATTTCACTCAATCCACTCACCAGGGCGTTTTGTTTGAACCAAGTAGTTATGTTAGTTTTTAGTATATTTTAGTTTTGGTAATGTCCATCCCCTGATCAGCTTGCCTCAAATAAATATAATATAATGATGATGAGTTTTTATAACAATAGCCGGTTGTAGGTTAAATGTAATGACACAAGCGCAAGCCTCAGGCTGTGGTGAAAGAAGGACCTCAGGAGCAACTAAAGCCAAATGCCTGTCAAATTTTGAACAAGTTTATCCAGACAAGCTGAGGCCATCTTCAGATGCGCCTTCCCTGAAATAAGTAAATTTCTCTCTTCCAGTGGACGCTATTGTTAAAGAGTACCCTAAAGTTGATGAAGGGATTATGTGCTTTCTTGGGAAAAGAGATTCTATAAATGTTCACATATTGAACAATCAAAATTATAATATTTTGAGTGTAAATACTGTTTTTGTAACAAAAATTTGAGTCCGCGCTATAGTAGATATGGGCGCCCTGGTCAATATAGTTTCACTAAGTTGTTGGTGAAGTTGACGTTAAACATGATTTAGAACATTGAATGGTGTATTGGATCGCTGGAGTGGAAAGCACAATCTTGGAGGGAGCGTACAGTGCGCTACCTTTGTAACTTGGGTAAATTGTTATTGTAGCTCTGGCAATAATGTTACCAAACAGTAATTATGACATGATATTTGGAACTGCTTTTATGCGACACTTTGAGGTTGCATTGATTTGACAGAAGAGACCTTCAAAATTTTAGGGCAGCGGATCTTAGTTTATCTTATCACCAGCAGAGTGTTAAAGGATCCAGTGCATTTAGGACATACCAACCTTGCCTATAGTGATGGGTTAATTCTGGTTCACTAACATTGACTAAAGAAGAAGAACTGGGCCTTTCAACAGCAGATATATGAACATCAAAAGCCGTCTCTCAGAGATGCCAGTATATATTCATCCCCTTGGCCACCAAGCAATTGTAAACACTAAATTGGAGATATGTGCCAGATGGAACATTTGGGGAAGCTATTGTTCCTTTTCAGCAATTTCAGCTTGAGCCACATGTGGCTCCAGGCATCATACTTCTGGAACATGGAGATATCAAGTTTTGCTAGCGAATCTACAAAAAGAACTACTAAAATTCCGCTGACATCAAATAGTGGCATAGCTACACTTGATCCCTATTAAAGAGGTCCTTTGAGCTCACAAGTTCAGGTCACTGGATGAATTTGGTCTACCTATCAATTCGCAGCCCAGCGTAATTGTGGTGGTACCACGCATAAAATTTAATATGTTTGAGGGAAGAACAGAAAGATCAGGCGATAATTTTATTTCAAAATTATTAGGAGATTTTTGCTGTTGACAACTACAATTTAGGGTGCGCTTGAGGGGTGGTCCATCATTTGGACACTGGGTATCATTATCTCATCAGGTCTTGGCTGATCCGCTAATTGAGGGCTTCTTAAAAGGCAGTTAATGAGGAAATTGAAAAGTTGCTGGAGCAATGATTCACAAACCAGTAAAGAGTTCATGGGCTTTGACCATTCTAATTATAAAAAAAGAAGGATGATACCAACCAGGTAGTGATAGACTACCAGAAGCACTATAGTAACACCAAAAAGGACTTGAATCCCTTGCCGCAGATCAACGATGCTTTAGATTGGTTAAGAGGAACTTATTATTTCTCAGTGCTATATTTGATTTTGAACCACTGGCAAAAATAAGTTGCCCACAGTGGAACTGGAGAAATGCGCCATAATTACGTCCAAGGGGCTTTTTAAACTGAAACGTATTCTTCAAGGGGCTGTGTAACGCCCCAGCTACGTTCCAACGAGCTATAGACACCATCCTTGGCGCCCTGAAGCTTTCATGTGTTCTCATGTACCTTGTCAAAATCAATGTCTTCTTCAGAACGTTTTCTGAGCAACTTGCCCATTTTGAGAAGGTATTCCATCGGCTTGAGGAGTCCAACATCAAGATTAAACCCCATAAGTGCCACTTCTAAAAGGACCAACTGGAGTACCATGGTTTTATGGAAAATGCAAAGGGGCTTAAATTGCAGCTGTCTAAGGTGAACATTATATGAAAAATGACCCTGCAAGCAATAAACGCAACGTCCAGGTATTTTTGGGATGGTTTGTTACTACAGACGCTTTATACCCAACTTCAGCTGTATTGGAGGTCCGATGTTTGAGTTACTAAAGAAAGGATTCTGTGTTTGAATGGTCAGAACGTTGAAAATGCTCCTTTGATACAATTCAGATGGCGTTAATCAATGCGCCGGTACTATGCTATCCAAATTTAGATAAAGAGTTTATTATTTAGATGAGTGCATCTCCTTCCACTGTTGGGGTTAGTCTATCTATAAGGAAGATGAGGGGGAGGGGCAACCAGCTGTATACTGCATTCTGAGCTTGAACTGCCACAAATGCAATTATACTGTGACAAAAGCTAGAGTGCTTAGGGGTGATATTTGCATTTAAGAAATATAAGATGTACTTACATGAAGTTAAGGTTAAAGTATTAACCAATCATGCTTTGTTATGCTGGTTGCAGAATCGAGAGAGCCTGAAGGGCGGCTGGCCCAATGGGATCTCAAACTGCAGAATTACAATTTTGAGATACTTCAACAAACTGGCGCCAAAACACCAAATCGCAAATTGCTTATCAAGTTTACCTACGATTGCCATTACAGTGGATCTGAGCAATGTAATGTACAACAAAATGCTCAGAGGCAAATATGATGACAAACTTCTCAAGTCACAAAGGCGTTAAATGGGATGTGAGAGAATATCTCTCAGTGAAACGGTGAGTTTTACAAATGGATTGTAGATTATATGTTATACTTTCCATGACCATCGGCATGACCAGGCATTATTATGAGTGCACATAAGGCAGTCAGACATAGTGGATTGCTCAAGACGTTGGAATTGTTGCGCCCTTGGTATTTTTTAGAAAGCATATAATTTGACGTGCTTGAGACAATTTACTGCTACAACCAATGCCAAGTAAAAAAGCCATTCTTCCATAAGATCTCTTAAAGGTTTGTAAAACCACATTTTGCATGGCATACAGTTTCCATATTATGTAGTTGGGCCCTGCCGATGGGAGCAAACTGGTCTAAATGCATTCTGTTGGCAATTGACCACTTGATCAGATGAGTCAAGCATGGCTGATACGGGATTTGGGGGCGGTCACAGTGGAAACTTATAATGGAATGCACAATCCAGCGACATGGCTGCCCTCAGTTCATCCTTACTGTTAATTGAACTAACTTCACCTCTCACATCCTTATGGAGCTAAATGAGCTGATGGCCATCCGCAGGGTTTTGTTGACCCCATATCACCTCAAGCTTAATGGTATAGCTGAGCGATTTTAGTTAAGCCTTGGTGAACATACTTAAAAATTGTAACAGATTGACCTACAGATTAGAACTCTTTACTTTCCACCGCCATCTTCACCTACAACATTAGCTATCACTCTGCAATGGGGAAGAGTACCTTCCAGTTATTATACGATGGCACCTAGCTCTTCTGGCACCGCTCTATGCATGCGTAGAAGATACTGGTGGAAGGGATCTGCAACGTTACTTGACCAACCTGGCGAACACTTTTATCAAGATGCAAACTGAAGCATACTCTTTCAGCTTAGCCAAAAAGATAATCATGTCACAATCAGGTATGGCATAGCGTGTTAGCCCATTTTAAAGAAGGAGAGTTGGTTTTATTTCATGACATTATGGGTTCAGTCAGAAGCATAAGTTGGCCAACATCTGGGTTGGTTTTTTCAAGAACGAGAAAACAGGTATTGATTCCTACACTATCAAGGAACCTTTGAGCAGTTAAATCATTAAATGAGTGTACACGAAATTCCTCTGGGCATATAAACATTAAGAGAATTTAACTTCCAGTCAAGGAGGGTAAGTTTGATATTCTGATATGACTGGATGATAAGCCCCAAATATATGCAGCGGATTTTGAATTTAATCAACTAAAATTTCATAATGTATAAATATTTGAGTGCCTTGAAACAAGGTGATACTGAATCAGGAAGGATGGTTATTAGATAGCCTTCAAACAAGGTGTTAAGGTGACGTCAACTTACAGCGAATATTTAATAGATCACCATGGACTAAGGAAGTAGTAAATTAGAGAATAATAGACTCTGCCGGAGCCTCTCAGATACAAGTATGAACAAGTGAGAATACAGCAGTAAAGATTAGCCTAAGTAAAAGGATTGGTATTGACTGAAGTCATTGATATATAAATGAGGTAAGAAGATGGAGGGGAAAGATCGTTGGTAGGAAGAAGAGAGATGAGCAGAAGGAATCTGCTATTAATATTAAATCAAATTAAATAAAGTAATGTATTAAACTATCTGCTTCAACTTTATTATAATCCTTATGTTGTTTCAGGGGTGAAATCTCCATATTGTCCATACGTTGCTCAGTGGGAGTGACTATGTGCAAATCTTATGGCGTATATTGACTATATTTTAAAAAACTATAACAGGTATGTTTTGAATATCCAACAGGTTAATGGATAACACGGATAGCTGGAGAAGAAGATGGTCACCCTCAGTTGGCTCCATGGCTCCAAGGTCTAATTGATGGATAGCCTTATTAATCTGTCAGTGAAAATCATTCATATTATCCTGGAGGGTAGTTTAGCAGGTGTTGACATGATCAAGTGCGGCTTTGGTATCATGTTGTCAGCAGATATTTCTAATCTTGACAGACTGGCTTGCTACTTTGACAAGGAAATGAATTTGTTATTCAATGAGATAAGGGTAAGACCCTTGTTGAGAAAATTTCCTTTAATACTTATATAGGCTCCTCAAACCACCTTAAGCAATTGTTGTTCCAGGGCTCTAATTTGAGCTTTATATTTTTTACCAAAAGATGGTTCTCTGGTCAAGGTCATTTTCTCACGCATCTTGGTATGGCTGTGGTTGCTGGGCTTATTAATGTGAAGCTATATCTTTATCAGGTGGCCTCAGAAGGAACTTGGAAGGTAGCACCAGTATTGAGTTTTTTACTAAAATTTGAAGGTCAGTTCCTTTAGAGGCTACATGATTATTTGATGTGATAGTACCAGCGGAATCTCAGATTAGACTTCATGTTTCCAAGGAAATCTTTTAAAGTAATAAAGGTCATCACATACTTTTCTCTCTCGTTGCAAACACTTTTGCAACAAATTTTAATTCAAGTCTAAGGTAAAGTTTGATAATCTAATCGAGGAGATTAGTTGGTGCCCAATGTCAGGGAGCAGTTGGGCGAATAAAGTCAAGGGCACAGGTGCTGGCCCCGCATCATCCAAATTTTGCAAATGCCCCAGTGAGCCCGGAGGAATTAATAAACTTAATAAATAAACCAGCGGTTATCATTTCCTCAGAAATTTTTAGCTTGGCAAGCACGTTGCAACCAGTACATCAATACGCCGCACTCCCAACTACTTTCATCGGTGGAACACAGGGTGCATGTTTTTCTGGATGTTCAGCAAACGGCGCTTTGGGAGATATTTTGTGGAGATTTACACACTCATTTCCTGAACGCGGTGTACATCACACCCCATTCTATGCCACACAGTTGGCTGGATCTGGGCTTTGAGAGTAAGGATGCGGTGGACAAAGCCACAAAGGTGCATGTAATAGTAGACCTCCCAGACAGTCAGCGGGTTGTTGAAACAAAGCGCACCCATTGGACTAAATCCAACCAAATTTTGTAACTTTTGACTTCCTGCCCTCAACAGTCAAGCGCACCATACTTGAGCACCACATGAAGGCTGGGCTCACCATTTACAGCGAAATACAATCCTTTGAAATGCAGCGCTTTATGCTAATGCCAAAACTGTGCACAGGTAAAGCGATTGCAGTCCTCACCTCATCCGCGGGATAGCGGAGGATTTGACCCAAGACCCACACACCACTTTTTTCAACATTGATGGGCATGACACCCAACCTTTCAGGGTCACCGTGGACAGCGCACCTCCCATCTGCGCATTCTGTAGCGCTTTCTGCCACAAGGCCCACACTTGCCCCATCAAGGAGGGCGTTATGCATCAAGAAATTGTCTCAGATTTAATGGCTGGGGGAGAAGCCCACTATGAACTGACCCTAGACACCAAGGCAGCCTTCCCATGGGGAGCGCAAGGCTGCTACATCCTAGTCAAACCAGTGTCCCCGCAAGAACAGAAGAAGGCCAAACAGGCCTGCAAGGCGGCAGCCAAGGAGGCAGCCAAGACTGCTTCCACTATCCCGCTAGCCCAGCTCCAGGAGGACATTGAGACTTTTGCGGCAGAAGCAGCTTGCAAATCCCTTGACTAATCAGATTGGGCCACCCAAGCTGAGAACCCAATGGGCGAGTTGGTTTCACCTGACTAATGCACCCAAATTGATTGGAACTGAGTCAGTCACCAACAATACTGCCAATTTTCCACCTCCAAGCAATGGTGCACTGCAAATGCACACACCGTAAAAAACTCATCCCACAGCGGGAAAAAAGCAAAGGCAACAATGGGGAAACAAAAAGCAAAGGCAAAAGCCAATGTGAACCCAACTGCTAAAGCTAACCACTCTTATATATACTCCATAGCATCACATACCCGAGGCGCCAGCAAGTCCCATGATGATAAAGAGAAGGCTGAAGGGCTCGGGTGCCCTTCCCCTTGCACCTAAGGTGCGTTGGGGGGGCCTTTACTTTAGGGACGTTGAACATCGCTGGACTCAAGGCCTCACCGTCCTGAGCTAGAAAACTGAGTTTTTTACAATATAATCTATCTGTGGACATCCTGGCCATCCAGGAAACCCACTGTCTGCGTGGTTCTGAGGAAACATGGAAAAACATGCTCCTCCCTTACCTCTCCTTTTTGGTCCAAGAACTGTGGGGTGCTAGTTCATGTGAACAAAAAATTTAAAATTTATTTCATCAAATTCATTCCTAACTGGCCGTGTCCTGGTTGTCACCTTTTCATGGGATGACAAAGTGAACGCTATCGTCAACATTTATGCCCCACCCTGTGCACATGAACATCAGGAATTTTTCTTGTCAGTCAATTCCCTTCCATTACCCCTGACCCTTTCATCGTTGGAGACATGAACTGTTGGTTGAGCACGTCCACAGACCGCTGGCCCTCATCGCCTGCACCCCCACAGGGGCACATTGAACTACGCGTTCTCAAAGCCACCCTAAAGTTGGTTGATACTTTGCCGCACCATGCTCCACTTCTCAAAAAAATGTCGCAACCCCACGGTTACAATGGCCAGTTAATGTCCATGTCCCACATTGACCTTATTTTCGCGCCGCTGAAATTTTGAACCCAAATTTCTCAATTCACCATGACAAGATCAATTTTTCTGACCACAGGATGGTATCAATTACCTTCCATTTATCCAGCCCAGCAGCTCAGGCTCTGAAATGGTGCAAACTTCACCCTGCCAAAAATTGCGTCGCCAAGATTTTTCTTGTGGGTGGAATCTGTGGACTTGGCTCCTGAGTTTGTCGCACCTGTTTTGTGCAGATCCAATAACCACATGGTCTACTTTCAAGGCGCGCACAATCCGCCAGGCTCGCCAACTTTCCTTCCACCGCTCACGGGCCACCTTGGTGATCATTTTGCGCACCCTGGCAGAGTTGGGCCACCTGGAGTCCAACATTCCCATCATGGGCTACAGCCCTGCCTAAAGTCACAAGTGGGTGGAAGTGGCTGCCCACCTTAAAACTCTGGTGAGACAACACAAGCATTGAGTTTGTGATCAGTATAAGGATAAACATTACAGCTGGTGAAATGTGCTCCGCTTACTTTTTTTGAAAATTCTTTGCACCATGCCAGAACTTGGCCTGCACACAGGTTAAAAGGCCAGACAATTCCATAGCAGATACGCTGGCCAAAGTGGTAGTCAAGATACAAAACTATTACTCTGAACTGTATCATTCCGATCCAATTCTGCTGGCTGAAATGGCAAATTTTCTTGATAGTGCACACATCTGCACCATTTTTGATTCCCAGAGTTGATGAATTTGATTAATCGGGATGAACTCTGGTCCGCCATTTGCGGTGCACCATTTAGGAAATGCCCAGGTACGGATGGCATCTCTTATGAGTTCTACAAGAAGTATTTCAAGGATTTATCCTCCTTGCTGCTGGCCTCTCTTAACCAATGCCTTCTGGAAACGCGCCTCCTACCTGGAGGACAAGAGGCCTACACTATAGCATTATACAAAAAAGGGGATAGGCTGGACTTGACCAACTAGCGCCCCATTTCTCTCACTAACACTGATACAAAACTTTTTACTAAAACCATGGCTAACCATCTAGAGATTGCTGCTTCTGCTCTCATCTCCCCTGACAATTTGGTTTCATACCCAGAATGTCAATTTGGGACAATAACAAACCGTAGCCAACGTCTGTCAGTCCACAGCCTCTAAAGCTCCTGTATTTTTAGACCAGCATAAGGCCTATGATAGAGTTAACTGGGATTACCTTAGAGTCTGCCTCCACAAGATCCGCCTACCCCCTCTCTTCATCAATTGGGTGATGTTGCTAACGGAATCCGCCACAATGGCTGTGCGTGGCCCTGGCTTTCTCACGGATGTAGTCCGCCCTCAAAGGGCCTATGCCAAGGGGACCCGCTTAGCCCACTATTGTATAACTTCATCCTTGACCCACTTCTTTGAAATGTGAATGCCCGCCTTAATGGGGTCCATGTGCTAGGCCAAGCCCCTGTCAAGATGTTGGCATTTGTGGATGACTGTGTGGTTGGGGTGTTTAACATCATGATGCACGTGCGCCTATAGAGATTATCCAGGTTTACTCCAGGATAAGTAATGCTGCACTCAACGCCTCCAAAACCAAAATCATTCTCCTTGGTTGGTATCAGGCCCGCTGGGCCCCAGCGCCCTGTTTCCTATCCGCCCCATAAGCTGGCGCACGAGTTAGCTTACCTTGCCCACCCCAGACTGCCCCGCTTGTGCTCCCCTTTGTGCCAAGTCCCACCATTGGCCCTGTCCGCCATTTGGGGGTATGGCTGGAGGCAGGCAGGTACGCCTCATTGGTGATGGAAAACCATATACTGGACAATGTGACAAAACGCATAGCTTCCCTCAGAGCCCATCAGACCTCCCTTACAGGCAGGGTAGTACTAGCCAACTCTAGGCTCCTCTCTAAAGTTTGGTTTGGGGCCCACGCCATCGCTTTTTCCCCAAGTTCTTCAGATCACTATACGCCCTTCTGCAAGGGTGGCTTTGGTCGGGCTGCCCACCGCCAGTATGCCTGGATGTCATGTTTGGCCCTCGCCATAGTGGTGGTATGGGCCTGCTCAACTTTGAGGCTCATGCTGCCAAAATCCTTCGCACCTGGGTCACTGCCATTAATAACCCTGCAATTTCAGCCCAGCACTGGTCCCACACAGCCTGCTCCAACTTCTCCTGCGCCCTGGGCCTCCCCATTCCATCCCACACTCACTCTCTGTTTAAATACCTGGCTTTACATCCATTGGCAGTGGGCCCACATGGGACGTTGCCCCACTTCAAAAGGATCCTTCTCTCCATTAGGAGCGCTGAGTGGAGGATTCGCATTTGTGGACACACCACCCAGAGGGGCGTCCCTCTCCTCAGTTCACCCAGGAGGTACAGGGTCCTCACATTCTGAATGGAATAATACCCATGAGGCCCCATTTCTTGTCCAGGGTGGACTACCTGGACATGATGGACATTCCCTACCCCTTAATACCCAGAAAGCCATTTGGAAGTACGCCCATCACCTTCTTCTGCAGACACATACTTGTTCCCATGTGTGGCGCTTCTTGAAATGGGTATACCATACCGCTGACCGCTCTAACGCTTTGCACTCATACTGTGTCATGTTTGGCCAGTATGGAATGCTGTTTCAACGCCTGTAAAAGTGCCCTCCATTTATAGCGATATGGAGTGAGGTACAACGTCTGCTATTCCAAGATCAGGCACAGCCCTTCAATCTGTCTAAGGACATGTTTGCTTTATCAATGGCCTCCCCTCTTCCACCCTCCCTCCATGCCTTGGTGGTCGCAATTGCCATGTGGACTATACACACGATTGTCTTGGATGCCATCTCTGGCTCCACTATCACCCTCAAGAAGCTGTACTCCAGTTCCAGTCACACCTTGTGGACCACTTTCAAGCGTGAATGTTTGGGTACCTACCACCACGTCGCCGCCAGTTGGTCTCATCCTAATTACCAGTCTGGTTCATTAATTCAGACCCCTTCCTACATATGTGCTCAATAGTGGCGACTGCCCCTACTCACGTAACCCCCCTCCCTGTCTTGGAGTTCCCGCTGGCAACAGGAGATAGCACTAGCTTCTCTGGGGTGCCCTCCTCTATCTGGAGTACCTTTTCTTTGTGTCTTATTGGAAGTGTCCATCCCCTGGTCAGCCTTCCCCAAATAAATTTTAAATTTAAATTGAATAAAGGTCATCACCAAGGCAAATCTCTGATAATCAAGAAGATAAAATATCTGATCATTGCTAGGAAATCACTAGTATAACAAAAGAAAAGTCAATATTATGGCTAATTATATATTTATCAATTAAAATTAGGTAGACCTATAGCTTTGTAGAAGTCCAGATATTGTAAGGTACAGCAATTTCTGGAATGATGCAGCGTATTGTGGAAAATTCTGGTGGACACAATCTTTCTCATTCGCTTTTCTTTCTCATAACAATCACTTTAGTTACTACGATTCAATTTGAACAGCAAATTTGGATAATCACACACAGAAAAGATGTTTGACTTTAATAACAAAAATAATACAACATGGGCGAGCATCGCGGCAAGTGGTACGCTTAATGGTGCAACTAAGGGCAAGAAACGCCCTGGAGGGGGACCAGGAACCCAATCTGCAAAGAAATCGCAAACTCAGACACCATCTAGGTTTATGGTATTCACTGTAAAGCATGCGCAATATATGTACATTCAGTTCAACCAACCCTTATCAAAGGTGGAACATGGGATCAGACTCTTCCTTGGGGATGAGTTACCAACCCTGTGGGAGAAAACATGTGAGGCACAGCCCTCACTTTTCCCTCACGCGGTGTACGTAGCCACCAACAACATGGGCTATAGCTGTATCAATATTGGTTTCAAAACAGCTGATGAAGCCGATGCTGCAGCAAAAATCTGCGTGGAAATTGCCCTCCCTGAGGGCAAAAAAATTGTGTGCACCGCATGCACCAGATGGAACAAAGTGAAAACTTTGTTAATCTCCTTTGACTCACTCCCCACCAACCTTCCTTGTAAGGTAATCGAGGAGGAGCTCTGCAAAGATCTTGTGGCCTACGGAGAAATCCAACTACTTGAATTACAGAGATTTTGCTTAATGCCTGACCTGTGCACGGGCAAAGCTATCGCTGTAATCAACCCCTTCCCAGAAGTGAAAGAGGATTTATCCAGAATTCCCCGCGCAGCAGAATTTCACTTTGCAGATGGGGGCCAGTCAGCTGCATTCTGAGTTAAACCAGAACGCGCACCACACATTTGCAACCGCTGCGGCTCATTGGGCCACAAGGAACATGCATGCCCTGTAAAAGAGGGCTTAATGGAAAATGATTTTTGTGAAGGAGCTATGGACGAAGATAATGAAAACTTCACCAAAATGACTGATGGCCACCACCCATTACGCTGGGGTGAAGTTGAATTATACTCCATCGTGGACCCAGTTAAAAGTAAACAGCGTAAAGCAGCACAAAAATCCCGCAAGAGAGCAGCGGCTGAAGCGGCGGCACACGGGGAATCTTCCATTAACCACGGACAAATCTCGGAGGATATTTTGGATATTACCAAACCAACTAATCAGAACAATATGCCCTGGTCGAAAATTTTCACAGTAACCAGACTGAGCCACAAAGCGTCATCAGTCATGCACATACTGAGGAACAATGCAACCGCAATTTAGGTGAAAATGCGGTGCACAATGCAACAAAGTTGAACCTCAAAAATATAATATCCAATCAACAACCCGCATCAAATCAACATGAGACCTGTGCAGGAAAAGTTGATGCAAATGCAAAAAACTGCAATTCCCTTGAATCATTGGGTCAGATCAAGGGAACCAACAATGGCAGTGAAAGAGTTGGAGTACAGACGCGGAGCATGGCCAAAATGAGCCATGGTGGGATAGGACCAGAGGGTCCTCCCAACCGCTCCTGAGGCGCCACGGGCACCTCAGTGTCAATAGGGACGTTAAATATCACGGGAGCCAGGGCTCATACATCCCAAGCCAAAAAGCTGGCATTCCTGCAAAACCTCTTGTAGACATCTTGGCCATCCAAGAAACCCACTGCCTACAAGGGGAAGAAGAATCCTGGTCAACCAGGGTCACACCATCACAATCAGTATGGACGTCTCACTGTGGGGTGATAGTCCAAAACAACAAAAAATTTAAAATTACAAATTCATCATCACACTTGCACGGTTGAGTCCTGGTAGCAACAATCACATGCCAAGATGAAATAATTTCTTAGCATGTATCTACGCACCGTGCACTGCAACTGAGAGAAAAAAAATTTTGAAAAAATTTCTACCCTCACCCTCCCACCAGATATCATCATGTTAGGCGATTTCAACTGCTGGGATAACCCCAATACAGATCGATGGCCTAATCCCAGGGGATACCCAACTGGACACATTGAATATCGCACAATGAAGGCATCTCTTGGCTTACAGGATGCTCTTCCTCCCAATTCACCAATCCTTCCCCATATGACAAGACCCAACATACGTGAGGGACTGCTCATATGAATGAGTCGTATTGACCACATCCTCATCCCACAATCCCACCACTCAAGAATCTCCAAATTTACAACAAGAAAGATTAATTTTACTGATCACCGATTAGTTACAGTGCAGTTAGCGCCAACCCAATACCACCCACAGGTGTCGCCTTGGAGAAAGCTTCACCCAGAAAATATAAGATTGCCTGAGATATCTGAATGGGTTGAAAACAAGGCTACAAACCCAGAATTCACAGTCCCATTCACTTTGGATCCCATTGGAACATGGGAAAATTTCAAAAGATTTAATCACCAAAACCTGACATATTGCATCACGCAAGTACACCGCGGACACAGCCACAATCAAGTGTACCTTGGCAGAACTAGACCACCTGGAAATAAATACTCTGAGATCTGGCTATAGCCCTAAGTTGGGGACGCAAATGTGCAGAAATTTCAGCTTAACTTAACAATCTCATCTTCAAATACCAACACAGAATCAAAGTATTGAACAAAGGTAAGTTCATAAAGGAAGGTGAAACCTGTTTGAAATATATTTTCCACCAATTCAATTCCCATGGAAACAAGCCCGCATGCACACAGGTCTGCAAGACCAATGGCACCGTGGCAACTGACCCTGAGGAGGTCAAGGCGGAAGTACACCGCTATTACACCGAATTATATCATGATATGCCAACAGATCTGCAAAAAATTAAATAATTTATTCAAACTGCCAAGATACAAAGTACACCACCAAATTACAATATACTATCCCTTATCACATGGGAGGAGCTATGGGAGACAATTCGCGGTGCACCACGTGGGAAATGCCCAGGTGCTGATGGGATACCCTACGAATTTTACAAAATATATTTTCAACAAATCGCCCCCTCCTATTGGCATCAATGAACCAGAGTTTGTTGGAAACACGCCTATTACCAGGAGGCCATGAATCCTACGTTATAACCTTGTATAAAAGGGTGACAAGTTGGACCTGGCCAACTGGCGCCCAATTGCACTCTCCAACACTGACACAAAAATTCTAACAAAAATTCTAGCAGCTAGATTAGGCGCAATTGCATCTGACGTCCTATCACCCAACCAGTTTGGGTTTATACCAGGGCATTCAATCTGGAACAATATCCACCCTGTTGCAAACATTTGCTATCCAAAGCAACTGGTGCCCTGGTCTTCTTGAATCAGGAAAAGGCGTATGACCGTGTTAGCTGACCATACCTAAAAGAATTTCTACATGCCTTCAAACTCCCACCAAGTTTCATAAAATGGGCGATGCTCCTAACAGAATCTGCAACCATGGCTGTATGCAGCCCTGGATTCCTAACAAACAAGATTAAACCACACAGAGGGCTCAAACAAGGGGATCTTCTCAGCCCACTGCTATACAATTTCAGTTTTGAACAACTCCTCTGAGTAACTGAATCACGTCTCATGGGGATAACCGCACAAGGACAACCAACAGTCAAGATACTGGCCTTTGCAGATGACTGTGTAGCAGGTATAGCAAACAATGAAGATGCCCGACAGCTGGTCTGCGCTCTAGAGGAATACTCAAAGGTGAGCAATGCATCGCTCAACAAAAGAAAGACAGAAATCATCCTCTTAGGCAAATACACAAACAATTGGGCCACAACATCAGAACCTCATACCAACACACGAAGAAAAAACCCAATCATTTTACCCTTTGCAACACCTCCCACCACCACTCCTGTCCGACACCTTGAAATCTGGCTAGAATCAGGGGGATATGCTAATGAGACAATGGAAAGTAACCTGTTACAACGAATTACAAATGCGTCACCTCCCTCAATGGAAGAACCTCAGGACTAACAGAACGAGTTACAGTTGCTAACTCGCTCATCTCCCAATACTGTGGTACCAGGCCCATGTGATAGCCTTCTCACCTACCTTTATAACCTCAATTCGCGCGCTTATCCAGGGCTGGCTGTGGCCTGGCTCTCACCCTCCTATACGGATGGAAACACTATTTGGCCCACGCTCAAGCGGAGGCATGGGACTAATAGATTTTGAGAGCCCGCCAATCACATCCTAGGCACCTGGATAAAGGAAATCCTTGCTCCAGACCTCCCACAACAACCTTGGTCCAGAGCAGCAAGGACTAACTTTGCACAGGTGCTCAAATTAACCAACCCACATAGTCCACCCAGTCTACTTTCATACCTTGCCAAGAACCCTACTGCAACAGGTCCACATGGAACCTCCCCTCATTTCGAATATATCCTCCAAACTATCCGCCGTATGGGATGGACCATAGAGAACATGGGTACTATACAGGCAAGGGGATGACCCAGCCCCCAATTCAAAATTAAGAAACCCAGAAAACCACCTCCAGAGGGATATGCTCGCAACAACCCCAAGCATAGCTAGGATAGAATACCTAAATATGCTGGAATTCCCTATGATTTAACCACACAGAAAGTAATGTGGAAAATGACACACCACCCACTCCTACAGCCAAGGATAAGAGCAAACGCCTGGCGCTGTTTGAGAAGGACCTATAGGATGGCAGACCGCTCCAACTCCCTCCACAAAACATGTGCAGTATGTGGAGGGGAGGGATCCCTACATCACCGCCTAGAAACATGCCCTTAACCAAAGCTATATGGCAGGAAGTCGCACGCCTGCTCAAGATTCAAAACGAACAGGAATTCTCGATATCAAAGAGTATCTTCGCTCTCCAGATCAGTCACCAATCCCATCTACACTCCGCTCCCTAATAATACCCATTGCAATGTGGACAATACACACGATTGCATTAGATGCGTTCAAGGGCACGGTCCCAACCATTCATGGGATTATTAACAGATTCCATGTCCACTACTAGAGCACTTCCAAGCCTGGCTCTATGGATATATGAGACCAAGACAAAAAGCGCTCATAGAATCATGGTTCACACTCTGGTTCCTCCACACAGACCCTTTCCTTACACACCTGCTCCATAGCAGGAGAAACCCCCTCGGAGTAATGCACCAACCCCCCATACCTGGCAGTCCCGCTGACAACAGGGGTAACTTGAGTACCCTGGGGTGCCCAATTTTTATATTTGTTAGTTATTCTCTTAGTTTCACATATATTTGGTAATGTCTGTCCCCTGGTCAGCTTACCTCAGTTAAATAAAAAAGATATTGCAACCAAAATCATTGTGATAAAGAATAAATAAATTCATTTTTCTTCAGGTTTTTTTAAAAGTAAAGGAAAGATTAAAGTGGTAAAGTTGATTCTAAAAACAGTTAAGTATAAAAGGCTCATCTAAGCCATAGTTTTCTTAATTTAATATATAGCTTTATAGAAACTGTTATAAGGGCCATCAAAACCAAGTAAAGAAAAGGGGATATAATCACACTATAGCTTTTCTCAATTATGAAAATGGCTGATTGTGTGATGTTAGGGAAGTGTAAGTCCCGTAGAACGTCCCCTGGCTGTTGATCAGGCCATTTTCCTGTTCCCAAGTAAGAAGACATTAAAGAGGATGGCGGTACCTCTTGTTACTCAGGTCGATCTAGCTCACGTAGTAAATGAGCAGTGGGTAACAGCTCTTCCGCTTTGGATCCCACCCCAGCACTCACACTCACCTTGGCAGAACTGTTATGGGGAATTAGCAAAATCTGCACCGAGATTGTTGAATTGAAATCAGTCAGATTTAATTTGAGTGGCAACCTGGCCAATGATCAGATCTCAAATGGCTGTAAAGGCATGAAGACTGAGGTATCAGCTGGAATGGCTGACAGTTCTAATTCAATTAAAATGTCAATCAAAGAAATCCCCTTCCTACTAAAGTTGTCAGGGATCATCCTCAACGGCCAGGCTATAGCATCAGATGCCATCAAAAAGGATTCAAAGTCCCCTGTTGACAATTTGGGCGTTGCAGCCAATGTGATGCCACTGACCAAACAAATGACCCAGCAAACCGAGCGCAGGCAGGTTGGGCATCCTGAACCTGTTCAAAACCAAATGGACCCGTCCCTATGTGGGGTGGCCTTGGGGGATTCCCATTGCTTGTCAGGTCAAACGCCGTCGTGCCAACCCATCAGAAATGTAGCCAAGCCTCAGTTTTAACGTTTGAGGGTGAACTGACAGTGACTCAGCCCACTGGCAAATTTTTCAATGTTGGTTCCCAAGGAATAAACCTGCCCATTCCCAAATAATTTGCCAGTTAGGTTGAAATTGAGGGTCCTGATCCCAGCTTGTCACTATCCCAATCAACCACTATTTAATCATTTGCATAGCACTGAGAAAATTGCTTGTCGATTTTCTTCCTTTTTCTTCAATAAAATTTTTTACAAAAAACCAAACAATTTTTCTATTGTATTACCTCTTCTGACCGCATCCCTGATGGCGTTTCCCTGGTGGCCTGTCAGTCCATATACCAGATGGGCTCTACCAGTACTTATGGTCACTATGGCCCCCTCCGTCATCAACTAATTCAGCGAGCCCAATATTTTTGGCTATACAACTCCATTATCATGAACTTCTGGCAACAGTACACGGGAATCTTTTGGCATATGTCCTCCAATTGCAAGGGAGAATCCGCCTCCTTGCCTCCCCGGTTGAAATGACCCCGTCTACTAGTGACCTTATTGAAATTATACCTGTGATCCCACCCCCTGCAGCAAGGCCTCCTGGGTCAGGAGTGGGCACATTGTGGTTTGTCATTGGGATCATACTCACTGTTGTGTTAAACCAACAATTCGTCATTTCCCAATGCCCGGCTCCATATCAAGTCATTTAGTTGGCAATGCCTCTGGCATTCTGGCTTGCTTTTTGGGTGCTTATGCATCCCAATTGGCAGGCTGGTCTAAAATTATTCTGCTGTTTCCATGACATAATTGACCAACCATTATATCCAGCCACTTCCGCCTTGTTCTTCAAACTGGGTGCTGCAGTGGTTACCCTTTACCAAATGAATGTGCAATCAGTAATTTGCTGTTTGTTGTTTGTTTGGTCTCTTTCTGATTTTGGGAGAAGTGTCCACTCTACCTTGGTAAATCTTTTTCAATCCACCCAAGCTGCGCGGATTGCGCCTCCTCCTCCTTCCACTATCCTGGAGGGAAGTTTGAGTGTCCCCTCCTGGGAGATTGACAACCAAGTTCTTGACGCGCTCACCAAGGTGCAAATGTATACAGCAAATGCACTTAATAACACTTCTGCATTAACCCATGCTCAACAAGGGCTCGCGTTGTTAGACGCTGTGGATGGGGATGCCCGCCATTAGGTAAGAGGTCTTTTGCGCTCTTCCTCACAAGCAGGCGACTCCACCCCCTTGATGGCTGTCATGTTGGCTGCCCTGAAACCCTCTGTGTCACAATCAGACCACTTATTCAGACTGATCTATGCCTTGGCCAAAGCCCTAGCTTGTTTTCTTTGATTTCTACCTTTCGTGAATTGGCCCCCGCGTCAGGTCTATCTATCAATATGCTTCAGGCAGTCTTTAGATTGGGCTTGGATTTGGGTTCCACTCATCACGAGGTCTGGTCCACCATCAAGGATCAGTAGATCAAATATGTGCCACTGCAACCACCATCAACGCCTTACCCCGCCATGTTACCCATTATCAGAAGGGGAATTTCTTGATTGGGTTACCCAAATTAGATGCAAATGACGCGCCTATCTCTGAATTAGCGGTAGATCTGGGTACTAATATTGTCATAACCCCTGAGTCTGAGTTGGCAATATAGAGTTACCTATTCATGAATCTGTTTAAGCCCAGATGGAGGAAGTCGTTTCCCCCGCCCTCATACTTCTAATTTTCACCCTGGCAAAGGACCCTGATCTTACCCCTGATATTCCAGTTATTTCTTCAGTCATAAATGAGTTGGGCAAATCTTACAATAAACAAAACTTTTCTTATTTCCTATTGCCTATGAAGATCAGTATCAGCTCGCATCATGTCTCCTTTGAAGCCCTGGTGGATACCGAAGCTGTGGGGAACTTCTTGAGTGTCAAGTTGGCACAACAATTAGAACTGGAAATGGATGCATACCCCACAGTGATGGTGGCCTCATCTGCTTCCCAGCCCTTGTATGTCATTCACCAACCGGTAGCTTTTCAATCCACCAGTTTAGCTTCTGCAATCATTTTTCAGCCATGCCAAACTTGGTGTTTCTGGTGATCTTAGGTGTGGGGTGGTGGCGTCACAACATGTTAAGATTCATTTAGAGTCTAATGCATTGTCGTTTTTTCAATGATCATCTGGAGGGAGAATTTCTTTTGATTGACACCCTCAAGAAGATACAAGGAACCAGCTCTATCACTACCCTGGTTACTTTTGAGGGCATCTCGGCTGATTTCCCCAAGAGCTTAATGTGCTATCAGAAAAATATTTGACATGGAAAAGGTGGATTGCCTGCCTAAGCACACTAGGTTTGATTGTGGGTTTCAAATGACCGTAGAGTTGGTGAACATCAACTTCCCGTTGTATCCCCATACAGCGGAGGAAGGAGTTGCACTCAATACCTGTTTGGATGATATGCTGAAAAAAGGGTGGTTGTTCAAGGAGACCTCACCCGTCGCCTCCCCCATCATCTTCGCCAGAAAAGCGGATGGTTCTCTTCATCCCTGCATGGATTATGGTCATTTGAATAAACTAAGGTTTCTGATCCCTACCCCTTGCCTCAGGAGCAGATAATCAGCCAGGGAATCGCCAAATACTGCGTGTTATCTAAGTTGGATCTGGTGAACGCCTTCAACCAAATCTGGGTAATGGAAGGGCAGGAATGGTTAACAGCAATCTGGATGAAGCGAGGCATTTTCCAATTATGTGTATTGACTTTTGGGCTTAATAATGTTCCCACTACATTTCAACGGATGATCAACAATGTACTGGGTGATCTCCAGTTTAAAAGTGCAGTTGCATACATTAGTGATATCCATGTTCACTCCCCAGCTCCCAAACAACATGCTACTATCTTGGAGGCAGTGGTGGTCGCCTTGCATAAGGCAGGTCTGTTCCTCAAACCTTCCAAGTGTGAGTTTTATAAGGAGGAGGTTACTTTCCTCAGGAACCTGGTTCTCAAAAATGGCTATGATTTCCTCCCAACAATTTAGATGCAATCTGAGAATGGCCAACTTCAACTATGCAGAAACAACTTTGGAGTTTCTTGGGAACTATCATTTTCCTGAAAAAGTTTTCCCCAGAACTTTCCCTGCTGGCCGCACCACTCCACCCCCTTACTGGGAAAAATTTACCATTTTGTTGGATGCCCAAATACCAGCAGGTGTTCGAATCAATCAAGGAGGTGTTCATGTCTCCACCCATTTTGAAGCACGCCAATCCCACCAAACCATATATTGTTGCATGTGATGCCTCATCGGTTGCAGTGGGAGCAGTGTTGCTTCAGGAGCATGATGGTTTAGAACACCCATTGCTTACTTTTCCTGGAAGTTCACAGCCATGGAGCAGTCTTGGGCCATATACAACAAGGAATTAGCATCTGTTGCATGGGCGTTAATCCATTGGCAGTATTTGTTGCAGGGTGCCCGCCATGAATTAATGGTCCGCATGGATCACCAGGCTGTTTTGTATTTTTGCAAACCCCAAAAATTGGTGCATTGGCAGGCCCAAACCTATCAGGACCTGTGCACTTTTAACTTTATGTACAAATTCGTTAAAGGTGCGTTCAATGTACTCCACTGTTTCCTAAGCCGCAGCCCCGCCCACTGTCCCTCAGAACCAGAGGAAGTGGACCTCTTTACCATGATTCCTGCCACTCAAATCCTGTCAATCGTTCCCCCCATTGTTTCCTCCATCGCTTTGGCTCATGACGCCCCGCTAGTAGCTCAGGTCTTAGCCAGTCAAATGGCCTGCCCTGAGGGCGTGGAGTTGGTCGAGCAGTTGGCTCACTTGAGTCACAAACACTCCCTATACTCCTTAGAAGAGGGACTCATTTACTTTCAGTCTTGCATCTGGGTTCCCCCCTCCTTCCAATTGGAGGTATTCTGCACACATCACAATCCCCCCACAGTCAGACATCCCAGTAATAAGAAATGAATCAATTTGATCAAGAGAACCTTCAATTAGGTGGGTCTGACAAAAGAGGTTCCAGCTTGGATCACCAATTATGTTACTTGCACTAGGGTTAAGTCAGATCGCTCTGACAAAAATGGCTTCCTGCACCCCTTACAGCAGGCGGAGGGCCCATGGACCTTGGTGTCCATGGATTTTATCATTAGACTCCCCTGTTCTAACAGGTTCACAGCGGTGATGGTAGTGGTAAATCGTTTCAAGAAAATTTCCCTCTTTATACCTTGTACTTCTGCGATTACATTGGAAGAAACTGCCCATCTTTTTGTATGCCATGTGTTTTCGATGTTTGGTCTCCCCCAGGAGATCATCAGTGACCATAGCTCACAGTTCAGTGTGCAGTTTTGGAGTGAACTTTTAAAGATCCTAAAAATATCCCCCTGTCGCTCCATGATGTATCATCCTCAGTCTGATGAACAGATTGAGCAGGTCAATCAAGTCCTCAAACAGTACCTGCGTTGCTATGCTGCAGCTGCGCAGAATACTTGGGCTTGTGACTTGCCTCTCACTTAATTCGCTTACAATAACGGGACCCATGCGTCCATGGGGTTTCCCTTACAAAGCAACGTTGGGTTATAATACTTCATTTTCAGTTGGGCCGTGCTTGTGGCCTGAGGTTCAAGCTGCTGCAGATCACGCTGCCCATATCAGATTGACCCAAGCCTTAGTGCGGGAACACCTCACCAAAGCCATCGATGACTACAAGTGGTTTGCAGATTGTAAGCATCTCCTGGGTCATGATTTTATGGTGGGTTCCTATATCATGCTTGATACCCTTCACTCAAGAATTCAGACTCTTTCCTAAAAATTTGCCAGTAAACGCCCAGGTCCCCATTTGGTGGAGGAGGTATTGGGCAACAGGGCGTTCCAACTGAAGCTCCCTGCACATTGGAAGCAGCATCATGTTTTCCATGTTTCCCAGCTGTCACCCTTCAAGGGTGCAATTCCCATAGAACTGAAACTGATCATTGTCAATAATGGGGAAGAGGCTGAGTTAGAGGCTATCCTATCATCCTGGTTGTCGTGACGTTCCGTCCAATATCTAGTGGCCTGTAAAGGGTATCTGGCCTATGAAAATAGTTGTGTCAAGGCGCATGATTGTGCGAATTGTATGGACCTGGTTGAAGCGTTCCACATATCCTACCCCAAGGCTCCCCGCCCCCCCCCAAAAAAAGTTGTGCCGATTATGGCAATCAAGTTACTTAAGGCGCACAATATGTGTCTCTGGTGCAGTTTTCCGGTGGGGGTGCCCTTCCTTTGGAAAAAAGAAATGGTAATGTACCATCTAGTACTAAAAAAAATGGTAATGTAAGTCCTTGAAACGTCCCCTGGCTGTTGATCAGGCTACTTTCTTATTCCTGAGTAAGAAGACACTGAAGAGGATGGCAGTAACTCTTGTTACTCAGGGAGATCTCACTTATGTATTAGACGAGCGGTGGGTAACAGCTCTTTCACTTTGGATCCCACCCCTCAGCACCCACACTCACCTCGTCAGAACTGTTATGGTAAATTAGCAAAATCTACATTAAGATTGTCAAATTTAAATCAGTAAGATTTAATTTGAGTGGCAACCTGGATGATGCTCTGATCTCAAATGGCTGGAAAGGCATGAAGACTGAGGTATTATCTGGAATGGTTGATGGTTCTAATTTGATTGAAATGTCGATAAAACAAATCCCCTTCCTACCAAAGTCATCAGGGATCATCCTTGACGGCCAGGCTATAGCATCGGATGCCATCAATAAGAGTTTGAAGACTTCTGTTGACAATTTGGGCGTTGCGGCCAATGTGAGGCCATTGACCAAACAAATGGCCCAGCAACTGAGCGTGGGCAGGTTGGGTGTCCCGAACCTGTTCCAAACCAAATGGACCCGCCCCTATGTGAGGTGGCCTTGGGGGATTCCTGTCGCTCATTGGGCCAAACGCCATCACGCCAACCATCAGAAACTTAGCCAAGCCTCAGTTCAGACATTTGAGCTTGAACCATCAGTGACTCAGCCCACCACCAAATTTTTTGATGTCAGTTTACAAGGAACAAACCTGCCCATTCCCAAATAATTCACCAGTTAGGTCGAAATTGAGGATCCCAATCCCAGCTTGTCACTATCCCAATCAACAACTATTTAATCAGTTTCATAACACTGAGAAAATTGTTGGTCAATTTTCTTTCTTTTACTTCAATAAAAAATTTTACAAAAAACCAAACAATTTTTCTATTGTATTACTCCTTCTGACCGCATCCCTGATGGCGTTTCCCTGGTGTCCTGTCAGTCCATATAACAGATGGGCTCTACCAATACTTATGGTCACTATGGCCCCCTCCGTCATCAACTAATTCAGCGAGCCCAATATTTTTGGCTATACAACCCCATCATCATGAACTTCTGGCAACAGTACACGGGAATCTTGTGGCATATGTCCACCAATTGCAAGAGAGAACTCGCCTCCTTGCCTCCCCAGTTGAAATGACCCCATATGCAAATGAACTTATCAAAACTATCTCTGTGATCCCACCCCTGCAGCAAGGCCCCCTGGTTCAGAAGTGGGCTCATTGTGGTTCATCATTTGGGATCATACTCACTGTTGTGTTACACCAACAATTTGTCATTTCCCAATGCCCAGCTCCATATCAAGTCATTTAGTTGGCAATGCCTCTGGCATTCTAGCTTGTTTTTTGGGTGCTTATGCATCCCGACTGGCAGGCCAGTATAAGCCTCTTCTGCATTTCCATGACAGGGGGCCTCTGTAGCTTTATAATTTTTATGATAGGCTGTGAGGGATGTAGTACCAACCAAATCAAAATTGACAAAGAAACGCTATAAAATAACTATATGAGCTGATTTATGATGATTTATCAATAATGTAGAAAATGATATAAAGTTTGAAAATAAGATATATGCTATAAAGATGAGACTGTAGGGAGATAAGGTCTCTATGTATAAAACATTTAAATGTTCAGGTTAATAAACAAGACATATCAATTAAGAGCACAAGTCAGTTGCACATAACAAAAATGTTTTTGAATCTTAAAAAGTACATTTCTAAGTCCTAGTCTTATTTACATGTGCACCCAAGCCATTTATTATGTTAGTTAAAATTTTATATTTAAACAATTGTCAAGATAATTAAAAAATCTATATTATAAAAGGTTTTATGAGATTATACCAACAAGGAAAAATAGTTTGTAAGAAACTTGTTCTAAAGAGTTGACAGTTTCTATTTTGAAGCTCTAATTCATAAATAGAAACTTTACTACAGTTCCTGTCTATTATGAAGTACTTGGTAATTAAAGACATATCTTTTAGTCATAATCCTGGGGCATACTTTAAACTAATTCAATATATGAAAAACTACATGACAGTGTGTGCTTTACCTAAGACTCTTCCCACCTTCTAACAAAGTGTTATATTGTCATACTGGCTAAATGGTTAATACCATCTAGACTTTATAGCATTTTATCCATGTATTTACTTTCCATCACATCATTGATAGAATAAAACCTGGCACTTCCATAGTATCAAGTACCTTTTCCTTAGACATAGGTGGCACAAAACCCTACTCAATCTTTAGTACTATTTGAGTTGATTGCCATAACAGCTTGTGTCAGGAATGGTTGGATTTTCACTAATTCAGTTGAAGCTCAATTGCAAAATAATGTGAATCGTGAGAAATGGAGTTCTGCTGCTGTGGAAGCTACTGAAATCACAATAAACAACAATCATCAAAACATGCAACTAAAATCTTAAATCTGTCAGATTTTTGATAAAGATCTTGCCATTTGGAGATCTCCTGAACATGCCATATTGATTGAGAAAGATTGTTTTATTTAACCGAGGTAAGCCGACCAGGGGACAGACATTACCGAATATATGTGAAACTAAGAGAATAACTAACAAATATAAAAATTGGGCACCCCAGGGTACTCAAGTTACCCCTGTTGCCAGCGGGACTGCCAGGTATGGGGGGTTGGTGCACTACTCTGAGGTGGTTTCCCCTGTTATGGAACAGGTGTGAAGGAAAGGGTCTGTGTGGAGGAACCAGAGTGGGAACCATGATTCTATGAGCGCTTTTTGTCTTGGTCTCATATATCCATAGAGCCAGGCTTGGAAGTTCTCCAGTAAGTGGACATGGAATCTGTTTTAATCCCATGAATAAGTGGGACCGTGCCCTTGAACGCATCTGATGCAATTGTGTGTATTGTCCACATTGCAATGGGTATTATTAGGGAGCGGAGGGTAGATGGGATTGGTGACTCAATCTGGAGCACGAAGATACTTTTTGATATCAAGAATTCCTGTTCATTTTGAATCTTGAGCAGGCGTGCGACTTCCTGCCATATAGCTTTGGTTAAGGGCATGTTTCTAGGCGTGATGTAGGGATCTCTCCCCTCCACATACTGCACATGTTTTGTGGAGGGAGTTGGAGCGGTCTGCCATCCTATAGGTCCTTCTCAAACAGCGCCAGGCGTTTGCTCTTATCCTTGGCTGTAGGAGTGGGTGGTGTGTCATTTTCCACATTGCTTTCTGTGTGGTTAAATCATAGTGAATTCCAGTATATCTAGGTATTCTATCCTAGCTATGCTTGGGGTTGTTGCGAGCATATCCCTCTGGAGGTGGTTTTCTGGGTTTCTTAATTTGAATTGGGGGCTGGGTCATCCCCTTGCCTGTATAGTACCCATGTTCTCTATGGTCCATCCCATACGGCGGATAGTTTGGAGGATATATTCGAAATGAGGGGAGGTTCCATGTGGACCCGTTGCAGTAGGGTTCTTGGCAAGGTATGAAAGTAGACTGGGTGGACTATGTGGGTTGGTTAATTTGAGCACCTGTGCAAAGTTAGTCCTTGCTGCTCTGGACCAATGTTGTTGTGGGAGGTCTGGAGCAAGGATTTCCTTTATCCAGGTGCCTAGAATGTGATTGGCGGGCTCTCAAAATCTATTAGTCCCATGCCTCCACTTGAGCGTGGGCCAAATAGTCTTTCCCTCCGTATAGGAGGGTGAGAGCCAGGCCACAGCCAGCCCTGGATAAGCGCGTGGATTGAAGTTATAAAGGTGGGTGAGAAGGCTATCGCGTGGGCCTGGTACCACAGTATTGGGAGGATGAGCGAGTTAGCAACTGTAACTCGTTCTGTTAGTCCTGGGGTTCTTCCCTTGAGGGAGGTGACGCGTTTGGATACCCGTTGTATCAGGTTACTTTCCATTGTCTCATTAGCATATCCCCCTGATTCTAGCCAGATTTCAAGGTGTCGGACAGGAGTGGTGGTGGGAGGTGTTGCAAAGGGTAAAAGATTGGGTTTTTTCTTCGTGTGTTGGTATGAGGTTCTGATGTTGTGGCCCAATTGTTTGTGTATTTGCCTAAGAGGATGATTTCTGTCTTTCTTTTGTTGAGCGATGCATTGCTCACCTTTGAGTATTCCTCTAGAGCGCAGACCAGCTGTCGGGCATCTTCATTGTTTGCTATACCTGCTACACAGTCATCTGCAAAGGCCAGTATCTTGACTGTTGGTTGTCCTTGTGCGGTTATCCCCATGAGACGTGATTCAGTTACTCAGAGGAGTTGTTCAAAACTGAAATTGTATAGCAGTGAGCTGAGAAGATCCCCTTGTTTGAGCCCTCTGTGTGGTTTAATCTTGTTTGTTAGGAATCCAGGGCCGCATACAGCCATGGTTGCAGATTCTGTTAGGAGCATCGCCCATTTTATGAAACTTGGTGGGAGTTTGAAGGCATGTAGAAATTCTTTTAGGTATGGTCAGCTAACACGGTCATACGCCTTTTCCTGATTCAAGAAGACCAGGGCACCAGTTGCTTTGGATTAGCAAATGTTTGCAACAGGGTGGATATTGTTCCAGATTGAATGCCCTGGTATAAACCCAAACTGGTTGGGTGATAGGACGTCAGATGCAATTGCGCCTAATCTAGCTGCTAGAATTTTTGTTAGAATTTTTGTGTCAGTGTTGGAGAGTGCAATTGGGCGCCAGTTGGCCAGGTCCAACTTGTCACCCTTTTATACAAGGTTATAACGTAGGATTCATGGCCTCCTGGTAATAGGCGTGTTTCCAACAAACTCTGGTTCATTGATGCCAATAGGAGGGGGGCGATTTGTTGAAAATATATTTTGTAAAATTCGTAGGGTATCCCATCAGCACCTGGGCATTTCCCACGTGGTGCACCGCGAATTGTCTCCCATAGCTCCTCCCATGTGATAAGGG
Source organism: Massospora cicadina (assembly GCA_022478985.1). Classification (NCBI taxonomy): domain Eukaryota; kingdom Fungi; phylum Entomophthoromycota; class Entomophthoromycetes; order Entomophthorales; family Entomophthoraceae; genus Massospora; species Massospora cicadina. The sequence continues at coordinate 3,912 of JAKSZP010009628.1, read as the reverse complement.
ATAGTATATTGTAATTTGGTGGTGTACTTTGTATCTTGGCAGTTTGAATAAATTATTTAATTTTTTGCAGATCTGTTGGCATATCATGATATAATTCGGTGTAATAGCGGTGTACTTCCGCCTTGACCTCCTCAGGGTCAGTTGCCACGGTGCCATTGGTCTTGCAGACCTGTGTGCATGCGGGCTTGTTTCATGGGAATTGAATTGGTGGAAAATATATTTCAAACAGGTTTCACCTTCCTTTATGAACTTACCTTTGTTCAATACTTTGATTCTGTGTTGGTATTTGAAGATGAGATTGTTAAGTTAGGCTGAAATTTCTGCACATTTGCGTCCCCAACTTAGGGCTATAGCCAGATCTCAGAGTATTTATTTCCAGGTGGTCTAGTTCTGCCAAGGTACACTTGATTGTGGCTGTGTCCGCGGTGTACTTGCGTGATGCAATATGTCAGGTTTTGTTGATTAAATCTTGTTTGAAATATTCCCATGTTCCGATGGGACTTAAAGTGAATGGGGCTGTGAATTCTGGGTTTGTAGCCTTGTTTTCAACCCAGTCAGATATCTCAGGCAATCTTATATTTTCTGGGTGAAGCTTTCTCCAAGGCGACACCTGTGTCTGGTATTGGGTTGGCGCTAAATGCACTGTAACTAATCGGTGATCAGTAAAATTAATCTTTCTTGTTGTAAATTTGGAGATTCTTGAGTGGTGGGATTGTGGGATGAGGATGTGGTCAATACGACTCATTCATATGAGCAGTCCCTCACGTATGTTGGGTCTTGTCATATGGGGAAGGATTGGTGAATTGGGAGGAAGAGCATCCTGTAAGCCAAGAGATGCCTTCATTGTACGATATTCAATGTGTCCAGTTGGGTATCCCCTGGGATTAGGCCATCGATCTGTATTGGGGTTATCCCAGCAGTTGAAATCGCCTAACATGATGAGATCTGGTGGGAGGGTGAGGGTAGAAATTTTTTCAAAATTTTTTTTCTCTCAGTTGCAGTGCACGGTGCGTAGATACATGCTAGAGAAATTATTTCATCTTGGCATGTGATTGTTGCTACCAGAACTTGACCGTGCAAGTGTGATGATGAATTTGTAATTTTAAATTTTTTGTTGTTTTGGACTATCACCCCACAGTGAGATGTCCATACTGATTGTGATGGTGTGACCCTGGTTGACCAGGATTCTTCTTCCCCTTGTAGGCAGTGGGTTTCTTGGATGGCCAAGATGTCTACAAGAGGTTTTCGCAGGAATGCCAGCTTTTTGGCTTGGGATGTATGAGCCCTGGCTCCCGCGATATTTAACGTCCCTATTGACACTGAGGTGCCCGTGGCGCCTCAGGAGCGGTTGGGAGGACCCTCTGGTCCTATCCCACCATGGCTCATTTTGGCCATGCTCCACGTCTGTACTCCAACTCTTTCACTGCCATTGTTGGTTCCCTTGATCTGACCCAATGATTAAAGGGAATTGCGGTTTTTTGCATTTGCATCAACTTTTCCTGCACAGGTCTCATGTTGATTTGATGCGGGTTGTTGATTGGATATTACATTTTTGAGGTTCAACTTTGTTGCATTGTGCACCGCATTTTCACCCAAATTGCGGTTGCATTGTTCCTCAGTATGTGCATGACTGATGACGCTTTGTGGCTCAGTCTGGTTACTGTGAAAATTTTCAACCTGGGTATATTGTTCTGATTGGTTGGTTTGGTGAATATCTGAAATATCCTCCTGAATTTTTCCGTGGTTATTAGAAGATTCCGCGTGGGCCGCTGCTTCAGCCGCTGCTCTCTTGCGGGATTTTTGTGCTACTTTACGCTGTTTACTTGTAACTGGGTCCATGATGGAGTATAGTCCATCTTCACCCCAGCGGAATGGGTGGTGGCCATCAGTCATTTTGGCGAAGTTTTCATTATCTTCGTCCATAGCTTCTTCACAAAAATCATTTTCCATTAAGCCCTCTTTTACAGGGCATGCATGTTCCTTGTGACCCAGTGAGCCACAGTGGTTGCAAATAGGTGGTGCGCGTTCCGGTGTAACTTGGAATGAAGCTGACTGGCCCCCATCTGCAAAATGAAATTCTGCTGCGCGGGGAATTCTGGATAAATCCTTTTCCACTTCTGGGAAGGGGTTGATTACAGCGATAGCTTTGCCCGTGCACAGGTCGGGCATTAAGAAAAATTGCTGTAATTCAAGTTGTTGGATTTCTCCATAGGCCACAAGACCTTTGTGGAGCTCCTCCTCGATTACCTTACGAGGAAGGTTGGTGGGGAGCGAGTCAAAGGATATGAACAAAGTTTTTGGCTTGTTCCATCTGGTGCGTGCGGTGCACACAATTTTTTGCCCTCAGGGAGGGCAATTTCCACGCAGATTTTTGCTGCAGCATCGGCTTCATTGGCTGTTTCAAAATTAATATCAATCCAGCTGCGTCCCATGTTGTTGGTGGCTACGTACACCGCGTGAGGGAAAAGTGAGGGCTGTGCCTCACATGTTTTCTCCCACAGGGTTGGTAACTCATCCCCAAGGAAGAGTCTGATCCTGTGTTCCACCTTTGACAAAGGTTGGTTGAATTGAATGTACATGTATTGAGCGTGCTTTACAGTAAATACCATAAACCCAGATGGTGTCTGAGTTTGCGATTTCTTTGCAGATTGGGTTCCTGGTCCCCCTCTAGGGCGTTTCTTGCCCTTAGTTGCACCGTTAAGTGCACCGCTTGCCGCGACGCTCACCCATGTTGTATTATTTTTGTTATTAAAGTTTTCCATCTTTCCTGTGTGTGATTATCCAAATTTGCTGTTTGAATCAAATCGTAGTAACTAAAGTGATTGTTACAAGAAAGAAAAGCAATTTTGGTTGCAATATCTAAAACCCCTAAGTCTTTTGTTATAAGTTTTTGCAATTACTCAGAGTAATGGCGCATTCTTAATCCCTTTTGCCATTACTTGATACAAACATTAATTTAGGTTTTTTAGTTCTTCTTGCATCCCTTCTTCAACGCTATCATGACTTAGACTTCCTCTCCCAATCTAGAGCAGCTCCTTTTGTCTTAACTGGATCTATTTGCTGTTACAAACATAGTTTTCTTTCTTATCTATGAGAATTGATAAAAGACTTATTTTATTCATCTTTATATATCTTAATTGAGTACCTTCATTTCAATATCAGATTGCTGTAAGTAATCTTTCTGTAAGTCCGTGGGAGCACCCCCTGTTTTACAATCACAATGTATTCCTGTTTTGCACCAAAAAGGGGGCTAAGAAGGCGGCCGTTCCCCTCATTACCCAGAGCGATTTAGCCCATGTGGTGGACAAGAGGTGGGTGATGGCGTATCTTTTAAGGGTAACCCGTTTCCCCTTTATATGGCCATGCCAGAACTCCTCCAGAATATTAAGGGGTGTGCGTGGAGGTGGCGGTGGCAAGAAGAGCGCTGACTTAAGGAAAATGGTGAGCACATATTCCCATAAACAACCTTAGGGTCCACTGAAGAGGTAAAAAATGTAGATCATTTTGGAGGTCCAGCTCCAGTGAAAATTTCAGGTTTAGCCAAGGAGGCAAAAAATCTGGATAAATTGATGAGTCCAACTCCAGTGAAATCAAGGGTGATAAATCTCTTCAATATCCAATGGGACAGGGCCCCCATGGCCTGGCCATGGGTTCTACCAGTCACCTACCAAATGAAGCATCACTGAGCCAAGTGTTATAATCCTGCTTGCTAGTTTCTCATAGGTGCCAATGTAGGGCAGGATTTTAACAACAAACTTGATATTTAACATTTGCCAAATTAATTAGCACACTTACAGTATAAAATCTAACAAATAATTAATATTATATTAAAGTTAGAGCTTGGGTATATAAAATTTCCTTTATTATTTCACGCCTCCTAATAATTAGAAGCTTGTAGGCTGATAGTGGGGT
>JAKSZP010009627.1:0-79131 GCA_022478985.1 Massospora cicadina | reverse complement strand
AAGGATTTGGGAAAAGCTCTGGCAGATTATAACAGTATATTCTACCTCTGCTGAAAATTCAAAATCATATTTAATAATATAAAAGTGATGAAAACATTACCTCATTGGAGGAACAGCCCCTATAAATATAATAAGTGAGGCTGCTATGACTCCTTTGCCACAGGTGACTGTTATTTTATTTAAGTATTTGAGTTAAACAAAAACCTTGACATTCATACTCTTAATAGCCCAGATAATCACGCTGAGGGACCTTATGTTGATATTAGCATGTACATCTTGCCAGTTTGGCAATTTATGACAGAAGAGCCCCCATCAACATGGTTTCTTTAAAATTGATGAAAAAATTGGAAACTGAATCTAATATTGACCACCACAAAGAATATGGCACTTTGGACCTAATGTCACTACTTCTATAAATCATATAGTCCCTTATTGCTGGGGCTTGGTAAAAAAGTGTTGTCTGCTCTAGCCATCATTTTACCTCATAATGTTTATGAGCTACTTAAAAGAGCCTCTTTTTATAGAAATATAGTCTGAAAACCAACTTTTAGGATCATACTTTGGAGCTAGGAGGACAACAACTTCCTCTTTATCATACACAGGGATCCTCTGATAATGAACATTGTTAGATTTTAGTGGTTGACCCTAAAATAAAAACCCTTTGACAAACAACAATTTGGCCAAAAATCATCCTAATGCTTAAGTTAATACTCTAATTAAAGCCTATTGCAATAACACAGCTTGAGCTTACTTTTCTTTCTCGTTGCAAACACTTTTGAAACCCATTCAGTTCAAGACTAAATCTAGTTTATTAGTCTAATAGAGGGGATTAGTCTGCGCCCATGTCTGGGAGCAGTTGGGCAAGCAAGGCAAGAGGAGCAGGCGGAAGGCCCGCGGCCTCTAATGTTTGAAAACGCCCCAGAAAATCCAGCGGAATAGAAAAAAATCTAAAAAAACTGGCAGTCACAATTTCCCCGGAGATACTCGCGTGGCAAGCACGATGCAACCAGTACATCAACACACCACATTCCCAGCCACTTTCGTCGGTGGAATTTAGAGTCCATGTGTATCTGGACATCCAAAATATGGCCCTATGGGAAAAATTTTGTGAAGATGTACACAAAATTTTCCTGACCGCGGTGTACGTTGCACCTCACTCCATGTCACATGGTTGGCTGGACCTAGGTTTTGAAAGCAAAATAGCAGCAGACGAGGCTGCAGCGGTGTGCATAGTGGTCGACCTCCCCAAAGGGCAATGGGTCATCAAAACTAAATGCACCAGATGGACAAAATCAAACCAAATTTTCCTCACGTTTGATTTTTTGCCTACTACAGTAAAACGTGACATTTTGGAGCAACACCTGAAAGATGGTCTCGCCATATATGGCGAAATACAATCTTTCGAAATGCAACATTTCACGCTGATGCCACACCTATGCACCGGCAAAGCCATCGCAGTTCTGACCCCAACTGAGGAGATCGTGAAGGACCTAACCCAGATCCCACACTCCACCTTTATTGACATCGCAGGGCACACCACCCACCCATTCCAGGTAACCGTGGACAGCGCGCCCCCCATTTGCACCCACTGTGACGCGTTCGTCCATAAGGCGCATGCATGCCCCATCAAAGAGGGCGTCACATTCCAAGAGCACCCCTCGGCGGCCATGGCCAGCGGAGAGGTGCACTATGAACCAACTGCAAGAACCAAGGAGGCTTTCCCATGGGGAGCACAAGGCTGCTACCTATTGGTAAAGCCCATCTCCCCGCAGGAGCAGAAGAAGGCCAAGCAGGCCTGTAGGACCGCGGCCAAGGCCACCACCACCATCCCACACTCACAACGCCAGGAGGACATGGAGACCTTTGCGGTGGAAGCAACTCAGGAATCCATCACCCAATCAGATTGGGAGGCCCATGCCGAACAGGCCACTCAATCTGAGGATCCGATGGGAGATTTGATCTCACCCAATTGCTGCACCCAAGCCCCAGTTGAAACTGACTTGGGACCTATCCCAACCGAAAATTTTTTTTTTGCCCCACTTGATGGTGCACCAAACTTATCCGCACCGCAAAAAATTCATCCAACGTCGGGAAAACAAAAAGCGAAGGCCAAAGCCAACGTGACTCTTTCTGCAAAAATTAACAAAAACCCTGATAGTGTTGCTGCTAATACCCGCGCTGCTGTGAAAGCCCGTGGGGACCTGGAAGAGGCTGGTGGGCCCGGGGGCCCACCCCCTCACACCTAAGGTGCGAAGGGGAAACCTTCACTCTAGGGATGCTGAATATCGCCGGACTCAAGGCCTCCCCGTCCCAGGCTAGGAAACTGAGTTTTTTACAAAACAATTTACCTGTGGATTTCCTGGCCATCCAGGAGTCCCACTGTCCATGAGGTTCCGAGGAAGCTTGGAAAACAATGCTCCTACCATCCCTATCCTTTTGGCCAAAGCAATGTGGGGTGCTAATTCAGAAAAACAATTTTTTCAAATTTACATCTTCAGAAACATTCCTAAATGGCCGAGTGCTCATTGTCACCTTCTCATGGGCCAATGTTGCACACACAATTGTCAACATTTACGCCCCAAACGGTGCAAATGAGCGTCAGGAATTTTTCAGGTTGGTCAAATCCCTCCCGCTACCCCCCAATTCTTTCCTAATTGGCGACATGAACTGTTGGCTAACCTCACCAATGGACTGGTGGCCACCCTCACCCCACGCCCCACAGGGTCACGTAGAACTACGCGTTCTAAAAGCCACCCTTGGGTTAATGGACACGCTGCTGCGACATGCCCCACTGCTCGAAAACATGACGCGTCCCCACGTCCACAATGGCCAATTAAGGTCCATGACCCGCATCGACCTTATTCTAGCACCGGCGAAATTCCAACCCCACATCTCCCACTTCAAAACAACAAAAATAGAATTCTCCGACCACCAACTGGTCTCAATAACATACCACTTACCCGTCACAGTTGCAAAGGCCCCACATTGGTGCAAAATACGCCCCCCAGAGCTCGCGTCGCCAGGATTTTCCACATGGGTGGAAGAGGCAACTTTGGCAAAATCATTTGTTGTACCATTTTGTGTGGACCCCTTTTCCACATGGGCAACTATCAAAGAAGACACCATCCGCCACTATCGCCATCTCTCATCCAGACGCTCACAAGCCACATCGGCGGTTATATCGTGCATGCTGGCAGAATTAGCCCACTTGGAGTCCAACATTCCAGCCTCAGGATATAGCCCTGCATGGGGCCAGAAGTGGGCGGAGGCAGCCACCCACCTAACGCACTTGAAAGGCAACACAAACATCAGGTTTGTGTCCAATACAGGGCCACACGCATCACTAAAGGCGACAAGTGCACCGCATACTTCTTCAAAAAAATTTTTGCACCACGCCAGAGCGTGGCCTGCACACAGGTGTGAAGATCGGATAATTCTATTGTGGACACACTGGCCAAAGTAGCAATTGAAATGCAAAGATATTACTCCGAGTTATACCAAGCTGAATCAATTCAGCTGGCCAAAATGGCGGAATTTCTCGACCGAGCTCATATCTGCACCATTTTCTGATACCCAGAAATAATGAATTTAATTACTCCAAACGAATTATGGACTACCATTCGCGGTGCGCCAAACCGAAGATGCCCAGGCCCAGATGGCATTCCATATGAGCTCTACAAAAAATATTTTAAATATATATCCCCATTGCTGCTAGCCTCACTCAACCAAAGCCTGTTGGAAATGCGCCTCCTACCAGGAGGACATGAGGCCTTTACAATCACACTCTTCAAGAAAGGGGATAGGCTAGACTTAGCCAACTGGCGCCCCATTTCTCTAACAAACACAGACACCAAAATTTTAACCAAAATCATGGCTAACCGTTTAGGGACTGTAGCATCTTCCACCATCTCCCCAGAAAAATCTGGTTTCATCCCCAGAAGGTCAATTTGGGATAACGTGCACTCTGTGGCTAATGTGTGTCAGTCCACAGCCTCTGGGGCACTTGTTTTCTTGGACCAACAAAAGGCCTATGATAGAGTAAACTAGGAATACCTTAGGGCCTGCCTCCATCAATTCCGCCTACCCCCCGCTTCATTAACTGGGTGATGCTACTCATGGAATCTGCAATAATGGCAGTGCGCAGCCCAGGTTTCCTAATGGAAGTAGTCCATCCTCAAAGGGGCCTGCAACAAGGGGACCCCCTGAGCCCACTCTTATACAACTTCAGCCTTGACCCACTACTGCGAAATGTGAATGCCCAACTCACTGGGGTCCATGTGCCAGGACAAACCCCAGTCAAGATGATGGCATTTGCAGATGATTGCATGGTGGGGGTGTCTAATAACAAAGATGCACGCGCGCTTGAAGCCCTCATCCAGGAATATTCCTGGGTAAGCAACGCGGCACTGAACGCCTCCAAAACCGAAATCATCCTCCTTGGTCAGTTTCAGAACTGCTGGGCCCCAGCAAGTAGTTCCCAACCCAGCCCATCTGCTCACCCACGTCCACGCCTTACTAACTCAAAACACACCGCTCCACTGGTGCTCCCCTTTGTGCCACGACCTACCATGGGACCGGTACGCCATCTGAGAGTGTGGTTGGAGGCAGGTGGATACGCGTCAGCAGTAATGGAGAGCCATATACTGGACAACGTGACGAAGCGAATCGCCTCTCTTAGAGCCCACCCTACTACCCTCACTGGCAGGGTTGTTCTTGCCAACTCTATGCTCCTATCCAAAGTCTGGTTCGGAGCCCATGCCATCCCCTTCTCCCCTAAGCTTCTTCAAATCCCTGTATGCTTTGCTACAAGGTTGGCTTTGGTCAGGCCGCCCTCCACCAGTACGGCTAGAGGTCATGTTTGGCCCTCATCATCATGGTGGCATGGGCCTACTTGACTTCAAAGCCCATGCCGCCAAGATCCTGGGCACCTGGATTGCAGCCGTCACTGCTCCTACACTCCCATCCCAACACTGGTCCCGCGCAGCCCGCTCCAACTTCTCCTGAGCCTTGGGCCTCAACAATCCATCAAACCTCCACTCCCTGATGAAATACCTCGCATCACACACATCAGCCACAGGTCCTCACGGGACCAAAACCCACTACAAACGAATCCTACTCTCCATGCGAAGCGCAGAGTGGAGAATTCGTATTAGTGGACATACAACCCGAAGAGGCCGCCCCTCTCTTCAGTTCACACAAGAGGTACAGGGGCTACCCATCCATGATGGCGTGATCCCCATTCGACCCCAAGTCCTATCCAGGGTGGACTACCTGGACATGATGGACATTCCTTATTCCACTGAGACCCAAAAGACTATCTGGAAATACGCACACCATCCTCTGTTGCAGCCTCAAGTCCGCTCCCATGTGTGGCGCTGCCTGAGGTGGGTGTATCATACAGCTGAGCGTTCTAACGCTTTACACTCATCCTGTGTCGTGTGTGGCCAGTATGGAACGCTGTTTCACCGCCTGGAGAAGTGCCCCACCTCTAAAGTAATATGGCGCGAAGTCCAACGTCTGCTAGGCCAGGATCAAACACATCCCTTCAGTCTGTCAAGAGATATGTTTGCTTCATCAATGGCCTCCCTCCTCCCACCCTCCCTCCGTGCTCTGGTGGTTGCAATCGCCATGTGGACTATCCACACGATTGTCTTGGATGCCATCGCTGGATCCATCCCCACCCTCCCTGAAGCTGTCCACAGATTCTGGTCTCATTTGGTGGATCACTTTCAAGCGTGGATGTTTGGATATCTCCCACCGCGTCGCCAACAGCTGGTCTCCTCCTGGTTCCCAGTCTGGTTCAGCAAATCAGACCCCTTCCTCCACACGTGCTCAATAGTGGCTACGTCCCCTACACACGTTCCCTCCCCCTTCCCATAAGTGGCGTTCCCACTGGCAGCAAGAGATAGCATCGCTTCTCTGGGGTGCCTCCTCTGGTACTAAGTTTTGTCTCATCTGAGTCATATTTGGAAGTGTCCGTCCCATGGTCGGCCTTCCCCGCAATAAATAAATAAACTCAGCTTGAGCTTATTATCATAACGTCAATACAATTTAATATAGAAAAACTCAGGCCAAATACACTAGCACATTCCTGGTGATTGTCACTGCACCAAAACTTGGCAGTTAGTCCTGATTAATCAGGAACAATATTAAATATTCAGCATGAGAAGTCTTTCTGGATTGACCCAAAGAAAATGTCTACAAATCCCATGGACAAATAGATGAAAAAAACGTATCCTTTGCCCACCCTAGGGCAATTTTCATAAGTCAATCCTTGTAATTGGCAAGATAGCACTTGCACATGAGCTGCCCAAATGGGAGTACCTAGTGCTATCAACAGGGCCAGTTAAAACCTGATTAGAGAGTCATTTCTGTCAACTGTATGACAAAACACAAATTGAGTTGGTCCTAAGAATAATTAAATTCCCGCCCTATGGCGAAATTCATATGTCAATCCTTTTAATTGGCACAATATTACTTGCACATGGACTGCTTGAATGGGAGTACCTAGTGCTATTGAGAGAGGCCTGCTGAAATTCTGATTGGGGTGCATCATTTACTTAAATTGATGCAAAATTTTCACTGAAGATGTATTTCATCAGCATTATGATGAAACTCAAATCAAGAAGATCCTAGGATAATTTTCCATGTTTTTATTGCTTTTTTCTCTAAATCCTCCCAATTTTGAGAGTATTTTGCCACCAACAAACCTAGCAATAGGTTATAATTGTATTAGTTCAAGGGCTGAATTGAGGTGGAATATTCTGTTAAAATTGCATGCTCAAATGTGGCCAGGAGATGCCATAGAGGTATAGATGCCAGGCCTGGCCTAATGAATCTTCATCAGAAAATATATTTAAAATAAACATATATTTTATTCCATCTTTTTGGTTTTTATCTGTATCTCTTTTGAAGAGTGTCTACAAGCTTGGATCTCAGGATTCTCAGCTTGTACCATTGCCTGCCTTGGTTGAAGTTCATGATTACAAAGGGAAAATTGAGCCCAAAATCGGCCAGAAAAGTCAGGGCTATTTAATATGCCTAGTGAGTTTCTGAAGGGTCAAAATACCATAAGCCACTGGCAAAATCAAGGATCATTTAGCTGAACTTCTTTCCAATTAAGCGTGCAGGATTATACTTACCAAGTGATTGATCCTCAGATTTTAACAAACATAACCTGGTAGGCAAAGTTATTTAGCGTGAAATTGATCCCAATGAAATTTTGTTACCAACTCTGGATGAGGAGATGGCGGATTTTTCATTAGTATTGGATTGTAGGCTAGCTAAAAAGTACAAATTGTGCCTACGCGGTTTTCAGTACCAGTGGAGGCTGAATCTACCTCTCAGCTTGAGCCTACCTCACAACCTTCCTTAATTGTGAACGTTTAGTCTAATGAGGGAATTATTCTCATGGCATATTGTAAAGGTGAAAAGCTCATTAAACTTAACTCATTGTATTTTGAAGTCCAAAAGAATTCAACTCTGTGCAGGACACAAGTGTACTATTAAACCAGGGCATAAGGTCCTAATTGGAACAGTATCATTATTCAACTTCCTGAAGGTTTTTATGGTAAAATCCTTCTGCTAATTTGCCAATCCAAAAAGGATCTCACTGTTGCCTCTGGTGCCATCTATCCTCACCAGGTAGAAATTAAGGTATAATTTGGAGAACACCTACACTCACCCAGTTCACATACAAAAGCATTAAATTATTGCTTACGTTTATGTGCTGCCTACTATTAGCCTTATCTTCTTAATTTACACTCTAACCCCTGCTTCATTCTTTGATTGAATGTTTGGTCAAGTAGAAAGAAATTTTTGCGATTTATTCTGACCAACCATTCAGTTATTTTATTTTTAATTACATCTTTATTCTAGACAAAAGATTAGATGCTCAGGACTTGTCAACAATATTAATCTGTTATATTAATTCAAAATGGACTGCCTTGATGGCACTGTCTATCCATCAAATCAGGTTATGGCGCATTAACTTGTCTGGATGCAATGTTTTATATGTGGAAATAAATAGGTTAATTTACTATCAATTCAATATAGCCATGACAAGAATAGCGACCAAGGATCAAACTTTCACCACACCACTGATGATATTTATCAAATCACTTACTATTAATTTACAAGTCTTTTCAGCGTTGTAAAAAAATCCCTTTTTATTACTATAGTTTCTCCCTTGGCCCCACTGGCATAAAAACAATCATCAAGGGTTCATCCACAAAATTCCAAGCCAAGGATGGCTACCATTTTCTTTAATAAATGCACTGCTTGTACTCTACTGTATAGTTTATTATGGTGGATGGAAAACTAAGGGTAGCATTTTCACCTAGCTTGTTTAAGACTCTAAATTAAAACTTTTGATTAAAAAATCTCAATTATTTTATTCTAGGTCTACTGTCTTCATACAGTCCCCATTACTACCTTATACCAAAGTTTTGAAATGTGCAGTTGAATATTGACGCCTAAGCACCAATTACAACAGGAATTCATGCCAATAGTGTATATTATCAATGATAAACTTACCTATGGTAGTCTCTCTCTTGGCATAACTTTCCAAGAAATTTGTTTGGTAAATTAAAAGCAAACACTTAATCGCACACTAGATTCTTGCTCCAATGTCTCAGATCCATCGCCAACTGTCCCAGCATAGGGCAGTGACAAAACTCTTCCTCCATTTACCATCTGACAGGAAAACATGCTTGGACTGGCTCGCCCAGTCATTCCAAACCCTTGGGACAATTTATTCCTCCCAAGGATCTTGATGCCCATCTCACCCAAACCCAAGCGGTGTCCCGCTGCCCCCTGGTGCTCCCCAGAGCAACATGTGTTTTAGCCTTAGGGTTAAATATTGGAACTTCTTCCCCTATGACAACCAAGCCATTATCAAAATGGCTCAGGTGGTGATGACACCAGCTTGTTTTATTGACTTCCGCCACTATAAGGGGTACTTTAATCTTGAATTCCCCTGTGAAGCTGATGCAGCCATTGTGGCAACGGTGCATTAAAATAAAATAGATATCCCCTTCCAACAACTTGGACCCAGCTCCCAGTGGACACCACCTTGGTGGTCCAGTTTGCTGGTTTGCCCAGCCACCTCCCCTGAAGTACTCCATCAGGAGCTGATGGAAGGTTTGGCAGCCTATGGCGCCAACCCCATCTTGTAATTTGTGGTCCCAAATGAGGCCACACGCCTTGCTGGGCCTTGGGAATATGCCACAATCAGCCCTGAATTCACTAAAATTTCTTTGGCAATTCCACCTCGTGCCACCATCCCAACTGCCCCTGACCATCCGTTCTGGGCCCACGTCAAGGGCAGATGGACAATTTGTCCATCAAGTTTTGAGTTAGACCACTAAAATGCAAATGCCCATACTCAGAAACTTATGCCCACACTGAAAGTTTTCCCGACGCCCACCAATCCACCTCCCACCCTGCGCTAACTCCAACACAGGGTACAATCCTACCTTCCCCTCCTCCAATTCCTGATGCTGCAGCTGCACCTGCAGCCACCAATCATCATCCATCTTGCCCCAGGGCCACACATGATTCTTTCAATCAAGTGCAGGATTGGACCTCAGTTTGATCCCAGGTAAAATACAGAAAACCAGCCAATCCTCAACCATATGCCAATTCCCTAATCCAATTCAACCAAAACCCATGGGAGTATTTGGATGAAATTGACAAATCGGGCAACATAATTGAGGAACTGTTGCTGCAAGTTGAGCGGTTCTGTAATGCATAATGGGATGCAAAATTCCCGCAACAAAAATATGCCCACAACCTAACGCTGAACCATTCTACAGCAACCACCATCTTGCAGTAGAAGCAGCTGTCACACCAGATTGCCGTCCGCTCTGCAAAGCTGCCGCCAAATCTGTGGCTGCGCTCACAGGAGTAATTCCACCTCTCATTATCCCCAAAAATCTTACTTCACAAAGTAAGATCAACATGAAAACTTTACACAAAAACGTCACTGAATTCATCCAGAACGTGGTAACTGTAGCACGGAACAAAAAGCAAAAATAACCCAAACCAACATTGCCACATTTGTTAAACTCCAGGACGCTCACCTCAAAGCTGAAGACGCTTTAGCCAAATACATCGTTGACATTATGATGGCTGACAACTATTTGGAAGTTCCAGTCATCAAGAATATAGAACCCCATACTGTTGATGCCCCTACACCCTTACTATCTGCCTTAACACGCGCCCTACTCTGGGATGAGATGGATGCAGCCAAAGATTAGCCCCCTGATCCCCCCTCCCCGTCCACCATGGAGGGTTAGCAGTATTCGTTGCCCACCTGGTTGGAAATTTTGTTAGGTATGATTCAATTGATCCATCCATTTTGGGCGTTTTGATTGAATCATTATGTTTTTATTATGATTTTTAGTTTTAGTTTGGTAATGTCCATCCCCTGGTCAGCTTACCTCGGTTAAATAAAAAACTTACCTATGGTAGCCCCTAAGTCTTCGACCAATTTGTACTTAAACCACTTTGTATGGTGATCTATTGCCACAATAATATACTAAAGAATTGTCCATAACTACCATACAAAGGAACAAGTTATCAATAGATAGTGTGTGCCAGGAAATTGGGTTTAATTAATCGTTATGAGGTGGACTTATAGTTAAGTGCTATAGCTTGACATATCTTAATACAGATGAGAGTCTCATGGATATCATAATGCATTGATTCCTGTAGTGGTTCAGGCGTAGCCTAATCTGCACATCACCCTAGTTTGCAAAGTCTCAGATTCCATCAAGAATTTGAGTGTCTGTTTATATTATTGGATTTTAATGGAGAATAAGATCGTAAATTGGGACTTGAAGGTAAGAAACCAATAATCTAGGAGTAGAGTCTGATTTGGCGGAATGTGAAACCAATGTCTTGAAATCACATATAATGATCAAGTGGGCATTGAACTTTGCAAATGATGTTCTGGTCATCACTCAAGAGCATAGGGTAGGAGAGATACTTAGTAAGTATATACAGTCGTTATATCAAGGGATAGGCGACAAATAAAAAATTTAATTTTATCTTCTACAAAAAATAGTTAAACTCAATAAACATTACTATCATAGTTAATTGGTTTTAAAATGCTTTTTAAAAATTTATTTAAATTTTTGATCTTAAGGATGAGCATGTGTAGAGAGCTATAGTAAGCGTTGGCCCATTCTCAGCGTTGTAATGGGGCCAGACCCTGCTGTTGGCATGCAGTGTCACTGGGACCTTTGTTTGAAAATATGTCATGACATCCAGACATGGTGCTCGAGTTCAGAGGTTAGTCTCTTAAGACTTATCCATAATGTGGTCAGTGACCCTGGCTGGTATTACCCATTTTCATTGTGGTATACTGGAACAATGAGCTAGTATAATACCAAAATAATAGTATTGTTTCAAAAGCTCAAACGTTTCATATAACGCCCATGCTATGTCGTCTTGTAGGTCCTGATAATATCAGCTTGCTCCATTGGTTGGGTCATCCAATATAGCTGGTTTTAACAATCCTATATAATATCATGGAGAGTGCTGATAATAGTAAGACTGAGCTGGAACTCAGGATTAGTGATTAAACAAAGAATCAACCAGAATACTTCTGATACAGACATCCATATTGTGAATGAAAAGAAACTAGGACAACCACGAACTCCAATCAGAAGTTCCCAAAATTAGAAATCATCTCCACTAAATGTTCAGTGAACTTCTAAACTCACAAATAAAATTAGGTTTTTAAGGGCCCTTTATCTAACTAAAATTGTGGTAAAGAGGAAAAATGGACCTACAGTTGAACCTGTCAGAGACTGCTGTCTATTAAACTCACTAACTTTTGGGAATAGTACCAAATTTATTCAATGTCAGGAATAATTTCGCAATCCAGCTATGGCAGATCAACATCTTATCTTTTCGATTATGCCAGATTGGTCTTATCCTGCGAGTCAACTTAAGCTCAAATTTCATCACCAATTTTTCCCCTACAGTGCGATTCCATTTGGAAGATCAGCGATGCTTCATCCAGAAGGAGACTGGGCTCACCCATGGCCATCCATATATGGCCAATCTCATTGAGTATGGAAGGGGTTTAATATTCCTGTACCTGTCAGTTATGGACTAATAATTGCTGGATATGTAGAAGAATATGGTTGAGGATCTTCAAAACAAAATATTACTTAATCAATTTATAAAGATATCAAATTTAATTTATCAGTGGAACTTTAACTGGTGGTGAAAACATCTTTCAGAGGTGAAATGCTGCAACCCGCTGCTGGCAATGGCACCTGACCACTGCCAATTCCTAACATCCCTCCAGATATTCTGAAACAACTCATGGGCGATTGGCATAGTGAGAAAGGTGCGATTTTAAGGGGTACTCTGTCACTCACCTCTAATCTACCACATGGGCTAAGTACCCCATAATGATAAGAGGGATGACCAGTGGCTTCCTCACCTTCTTAGTACATAATGGGAATTCCTCCCAATTAAACTACAGTGTTGCTTTCTAAGGCTTACTTAAAGCTTCCAATTTCTGACAATCATGTTCTTCCTTAAATTCTCTAAGAGCGGTGGATTTCTGCGGGTGCATTGTCATATTGTTGGGTTAGCACCTTAACAAACAATTTCTAGGTTGATTTGGCCATTAAGGCCGCTGTGGGCAGTCAGGATAAACAACTGAATTTATGATGTTTTACACCAAAGTGGTGTTGAATTTAAAATTGCAGTCTTGTAATTTTAAAGCCCATCAAACGAATCGCTCTTCCAGCTCATTCAGATACTGAAACCAGCAAAGGTATGATTGGTTGATCTTGTGAAATTCACTCTGTGGACTTAAAACCAGAATTGTTTACACATGTAGATGACCTCAGGAACTTCTTCTCAATACTCATATCATAATGTTTATAAATTAAAACATTTTTGTGCATTAAATAATGGGATGCTTGATCCGTTCAGATCAAATTTAGATAACTACGCCCCAAAGGCAATGAGAGAAGCATCAATCTGAATATAAATTGTTACTTGGATTTTTGGTACATCAGTTGAGAGAATTGGGTGAGGTGCAGCTATAGTTTATTAAAAAACCAGCTGAAAGTTCTTGTCCACATATATAGTACACCATTTTGAGGAGGTGAAACAATGATCCACCTATCTTGTTAAATTTCTCAATAAATTTGTGGTAACAGCTGATTATCCTAAGGAAAACTCAAACGTTACACTTACTACTCAGACGTGCCATACATTTAATGGCTCTATTCATTTGCCATTTTGTGCTTTAAGACATGCTTATCAATAAAGAGCCCCAGATAATCCAGCTGCTCTAAAAATAAGTTGTGCTTTAGTGGCTTAATTTTAAAAAGCACTTTTGATGGGGTGATGATAAAAGTTTTCTTTTATTTTTTTATTTAACCAAGGCAAGCGACCAGGGGATTGACAATACCAAAACTGATACTCCAAAACTAAACCAACCAAAAATAAAACATGAATTGACCGCCATTTTTGGGCAGCAAGACACAAAAAGCGAAAAACTTTCCTACCAGGTGGCATAGTGGAGAGCCTCTTACCCCATCATAGTGGAGGGGAGGGGGATTGAGTGGGTCATCATCAGGATCAGCATTGTAGAGGCGGATCAATGCTGAGAGCAAGGGGGTTGGGGCATCCGAGGGATGAGGATCAAGGTGGAGTATATAGTTGTTAAGATTTACAATTTGGGCCTGGATCAAAGCCTCTATGAGATCAGCAACATGGTGTTCATCTGGATGTGGGAGTCAAGAAGTAACTCTAATTTCAAAGTATTGGCTCTTGTGATGCTTGTGGATGGGGAAAAATCTGCCAGTTCAATGGCATGCTTGACAGCGGTGGTGGCAGTTTTGTAGAGGCGTTGGCTTTCCTTTTTTGCAGTAGGAGGAAAATCAGAGGGGAACAAGGGGTGCAGCCATTTTTTAAATTCTGCAATAAATTTTAAATTGGGTTTGTGAAAACGAGGAGTGTTGGGTGAGGCCACTGCGACATCAGCAAGGTGATGGTCACTTTGGAAAAAGGTGGCTTTGGGATTGGGAGATATTGGTTGGTCAGGGCTGGGGTATCAAAGTTTGAATTCAGATAAGGTGTTCACTAATTGGATAACTTGGTGGTGGGACAATTTCACCAGATTCAGTCACTTCCTCCAATAAGTTCCAGGGATTTTAATTGATTAAAGAAGATAAAGTGGTAGGTGTTTTGGTTGGGTAGGTTTTGGGGAGGGAGACCTTCTGGATTGAACATTGTTCCCAGCCTGCACCTGATTGATTGGCATGGTGTGCATTAGCAAGCTTGGGTTTGAGGTGCTTTATTTTGCTTCTGATTCTTTGCATGGCCTGTGGGGTGGGGCATCCAAAGTTCCTACTTGAACGCTGTTGGTGTGGTCTCATGGTTGGAGTTGGCCGTGGTTGCAGGGTGTTTTATATTGACATGTTTTTTTGGTGTATCCCAATTCATAGAAGAGGGGGCAAATTGTGTGACCGTTGTCAGTGTGGGCCCAAAAGAAATAGTTGGATGTGGATGGGATATAAGAATGTGGTGGAATGTTCTGCCATGTTCAGCTGGTGGGGGGTAATGGCGGCCATTGCCAAAGGTTCCGTGAGGCGTTCAGCACCACTTGGGACAATACTTGAAGGATAGGGTTTCTGACATAAGTGGACAACCCCAAAATCAGCTCCTCATAAAGTGTTTGAGAGGGAAGGTGTGAGTTAAGGTTTGCAAAGGTTACTACAAGTGTGGTATCATCTGAGAGGCGTGTTTGGGTGGTGGTAATGTGGGTATTTTTGTATATTAATGGCATAGCTGCTGCAGCAGCTGCATCTTCTTTGGTAAGAATCCAATATTGAAATCACCCTTGTAAGGGAGGAAGTTGATAAACCCTGCTGGTGCAAAGGTGACTGTTGTCAGCTCAACTATCACTTTAAGGTGTATGGAAAGAGATGTCCATACTCGACATGGAGACTAAAGCGAATATTGGATTGGGGTAGGGATAGGGGGTGGGTTGGGTGGGCTCATGAAAGGTAGAGTACTAAGTCCCTTGGAGGGACATAGCGGCCAGATCTATTTGGCAGACTGGATGAGCCAGTCTGCATGCATTTGCCTGCTGGGAAGTAAACACTAGTGGGTGGAGCACTGCTGCCTCATAATGGGGCAGCAGGTGGTGGATCTGAGGACATAAATTTGGAAATTAGTGCGGTGAGGCAGTGGTGGAAAATTGACTTGTTTTTTTTCCTTAAATTGCTCAAAATTGATGTCAAATGGAAAGAAAGAACAATAAAAGTTTTCTTTTAAGTGTTGATGATGTTCAGTAAACGTTATATAAAAAAGTTGATATCATCTAATTAAACTAAAACACATAAAAATTCTAAATTGCTTAGTATACTATTTTATAGAACACTGAAAAGTCTCAGGAGCATTGCACAACCTCTATGGCTTTCCAGTAATTTGGTAGCGGCCCTGAGACATAATATTAGTGCATTTTTTATGCGTCTCTAAAGCACTTTGATCTGCTAATAGCCAGAAACTAAAATTCAAGGCTGAAAAAGTATTACGCATCTCCCAGGAGTTCTATCACATTAAGAATATGTGGTAATGGATAAGAGTTTTTTCATTAATATTTTTGTGCTTCCTAAAATTAATAACATATTATTGAAACTGTACTTCTTTTTAATATGCAGCACGGTAAGGCTAAAGGACTCTTGGAGGGCACCAAAATCCTGTGTTGCATTAACATGGGTTATTTCTTCATTAATGACTTCATCTGCCGCTTTTGAGCTTCTAATAGGATGTAGGCAAATTTGCGTATAATTTTAATATTGATATGGTGTAACACATCATGTGCATAACCCAAATAAAGTCATCTTTTATAAAAATCACAATGTACTTGTTGAAAAGGGCCACCACTTAGTCCTTTTATTCCCAGTTAACCCAGAGAGGAATTGTGAGGTATCAGGTGATATACTAATTGGCACACGTACATCAAGCCTATAAATCCCAGATCACAAAAATTCTGGATACTTAGATCTTCCTCAGCTGAAAAATATAAACAAAAACAACAATTTGATGTCACTTTTTGAACAGCATAGGGATACATATTAGCTAAAAGACCTGGATTTAGCTGTGGTCAGGGATGATAAACCCAGGCGTGGTCAAGTTCCACGTTAATGAAAAATGTGGTGAATATTTTGGCGTATAATCATTGGGGAATTATGAAATTAACTACTGTCCACACTATAATTTAAGGCCCCTGGTTTGGTCACGCTACAAGTAACACATAGTAGAATACCCTTAAATTCCAAATTATGGATAGGTAACCGTTTAATATGGCCATGAATTTACTGATAACGAATGGGCACTATGAGATCCTTTAACGCAAGTTTGACAAACCCCTGATTTGAGGCGCTAGGGTCTCATCCATGTAAATGTAATAGTGGAAGATTTTGTTTAAGTATTACCAAATTATTCTCTTCAAAATTGACTTTGACTCCATATGTTCTTATAAATGAGGCCCCAATGAGTAAGTCGTAATTTTGATTTAAAAAACCATGACAGAAGCTAATCAGTTATATTAGTATTAGAAGTGATAGTAAGAAGATTAATTAATCGAATCTAATGAAAGAATCACCTAGGTCTGAAAATGGGGTTAAAGAATTCTTATTAGTTAACTATATAAATGTTTTACAGTTGGCGAGGCTCAAATTAGTACTAGAAAAATTTCATCAGACACATGAGCCCAAAGAACACCAGGATAAATTCCTGATAAGCTGAAGTAAAGGATCATTAAATATCTGGCAGCCACTAAATTAGGTGACATATGAGACAGTAATTAAAATTTACCCTCAATAAAATATTTATCAAGAATCTGCCCATTGATAACCCTAAATGATATTAATTATTACCTAATCTGGTTCATCTAAAAACCTTTTCTATCTATCAGATATATATGATACAAAGCCATCATTAAAGTCTGGATGCATTTTCTGATCAAGAGCATCCCATCCAGATCAACCCCACCATTAATTTCATTTTTCTTTTTCCTAGCAGGGTTTATATTGTTATATGTAACATATAGAAAGCCTATATTTAGTAATAAAAAACATCGTTTATTCTATATCCATTTAAAATATCAAAATTCAATAAATCCTTTTCCAATCTTACCATAGGAAGGATACTATAGCTGATGGAGCCAAGCATGACTTGGTACCCTAAAAAACTAGATAAAATATTTGTTATGAGTCTTAGACTTCCACAAGTATTAACTGCTGGGCTTCTAGGACACTGCACTATTGAGTCATAAAAAGCTAAGCCTTACATGCTGGTGCTCATGATTGGGTCTCAAACAACGATTAACAATACCTACACCTAATTTAATGAACCATGGAAAATATTTCTAGTAAAAAGTTTAACCTTCTAAGCGCACAACAGAAACTAGGAAGGTGAGCAAATAGGAAGCCCGTCCTTGTTCACAATTAGAAAAGTACAAAAAAGTTAAATAGAAATCCCATAATCTCAACGCTAACCTTAATTTCTATTTAAGAGGTTGAAGACCAACTTTAATGAGTCATAAACCCAGGAGAAAGAGACAGTTACAAAAGGTTACCTTCTGTGGACAGGACTCACTTTTTTAGCACTAGTGGTGCCACAACCCAAAAGGGGGAGCTGCCACGCATCTGTGGACAAGACTCTCATGATTTTTTTACAAATCTAATGCTCTCCCATAGACATACAGTTTAAATGCAATTCTATCTTATTACATCATTTAATATACACAACCAACGACTTAAAGTAATATACATTTATTAGGAGTCTATAAGCTATCATCCTGCATACCCCTTCTATCAATCTTACCAGGATTGAAGAGGGGGGAAGGGGTGAGAGTGGGATGGATTTGGGGAGGAAAACCATCACCTAGCGCTCATCTATCACATGGGCGAGGTTACCCAGCTGTGACAGAGGGTCCACTGGAGCCTTGGGGCCCCTCTTCGTCCAGAAGGGGTGCTGAACCCTATCCAGTTTCAGGGGCTGGTCCCCAAGACTTACACTCGCGGTGCTGGTAGTGTCTACTTTTGTTAGGGCCTTTGTCTTGACCCATCTCGTTAGATGGTCAATGGCGACTATAATGTACTTGACTCCCCCTGTGCTCATCATCAGCGGTCCCATCATGTCTATATACACCGTGTGCCATGAAAATCCAGGGCGGACCAGTTGGTATCCAGTTGTATTCTTATGCGGTTTGTGCAGCTGGCACTCCATGCATCAAGCTAGATAATCCACGACATCATAGTTGATGGATTCCCAGTAGTAGTACTGGAAAATATGATCAGTTGTTTTCCTAAGGCCTCCATGCCCGACAACCTTGTGAGCTGCTTGCACTATAGCTGCTCTTTCTGACAGCTTCAGGAATAATAACCGCTTCCCGTTGATCATCTTAAATACTTGTCCATCCATAGTCTTGGTGTTTTCCATCACTTTCTTAAGTGCAACTTGAATTTCTTGGGGCTTGTTCCCAATTTCTCCGTTGACCATTCTCTGGAATAGCTCATCTGTCTGCAGGTATACCATCTGGACCATTATAACTGCAATAAGCCATCTGTGTTCTGGTGAGAAGCCCTTGCATGGTAGACAATTTCATAATCATAAGCCTGGAGCTTAAGTGCCCATTGGGCCAGTTGTCCTTCCAGTTCTCTTAGATTGTGCAGCCAATGCAACGAAGGGTGGTCTGTCACCACCTTAAAGTGCGTTCCATGGACATACACCCAAAACTGCTTGCATGCATATATGACCGCAAAGCATTCCTGATCAAACATGGTGTAGTTCCTCTCAGCAGCTGAGCGTGTCCAGCTCACATACGCCATCAGATGCTCATCCCCAAGTTTGTCTACTTGGCTCAGTATGGCGCTGATCGCCATCAACAAAGCATTGGTTTGAATGATAAACTCCCAATAGATGATTTGGATATTTCAGGATTGGTGAATCTATCAAAGCCGGCGTAACTCATTGAAGGAGTCCTGGGCCTCTTCATTCCATACAAATCCATTTTTTGGATCCTTTAATATATGGAATAATGGCTTGGCTATTAAGGCAAAGTCCCAAATAAATCTTCTATAGTATCCTACCATCCCTGTCAAGAGAGTGTCTGTAACTCTCTCGTTCCCAGAAAGGTGATGCAGGATGCAAACCCACATTGCTAGGGAACTAGCCGTTAAGAGAATGGAAAATGAGGCGCCTCTAATGGTGCCTGGGAAAAAGGTGCCCCAGGCCAGGGTGTAAAGCGCCACATATAAGACCAGGTAAGTAAGAAACATCCCAACTTGAGTGGACCCCAAAGGGGAGTCCATAATGAAGTGTAACTTGGCACTAGTAGACTTGGGTGCCTCGATCTGGAGGGGACCTAAATGGCCCAAGAAAGCACCTGGGATTCGGGTAAATTGTGATAAGAGGTAGTGGCTCACATAGTTGGAGACCTCCACAAAGAGGTCCACCACCAAGTTCGCCCAAGGAACCATTGGAAAAACGTAAAATAATGGGTAAATTTATTTAAGAAAGTTGACCAACGAGGAATGTTGGTCGCAAAACACATATTTAAAGTGGGTCAGGGAAATTCAGGTTCTGTGGAAGTGCGCCCAAGCCTTGACGCTCCAATAAACAGACGCTTCCATCCATTTTGTAAATACACCGAAAGTGCCTTCACTTGAGTAATTGATTGAAGCTGTATTTTACCCAAACTTAAAATTTCATAACTTGAACAGAATTTAAACTTTTGCTCTCCAATTAACCGAATTGAACCATCTTCATTTGTAACATAAATCATTTGTTTCAGTGCCTGGGCTGATATAAGAGGCTGGGCGTTTTGCACCCCATTAGTATTAACCTGGACATGCTTTGCTTGCACCCAGCGTTGATCTAAGGTGTGTTTCAGGTCAGGAAGAGCCTGAAGTTTCACCTTCTGGGCCTCCTGTCACCCAGCCTTATCTTGAGCATCAGTTCCCACTATTAAGTCATCCAACCATGACAATCCCAAGGAATACTTGGATGTCTTGGACACTCTTTGGTACAGCCATACGCTCTATAGCTGCTATCTTCTGGGTTTGCAGCTGCAATCCACTTGAGTTGATTATAAATCCAAGGTATTCCAACTCTTTCTTGAAGAAGTGGCACTTCCTTGGCTTGATCTTCAGGTTAGCTGCTGACAGTTGCCTAAATACTTCTTCCAAGTGGTGGATGTGATCAGTAAACGTCCCACTGAACACATTGATATCATCCAGATATACCAGGACGCATGACAACTTCAAGTCACTTAGTATCACGTCCATGGCCCTCTGAAACGTTGCAGGCACATCGCAGAGACCCTGGGGCATCCTCGTCAGTTGATATAGCCCTTGTGCAGTAATGATTGCACATTTTTGCTGGTCCACTTTTGGCAAGTTGATCTGCCAATATTCAGAGATCAGATCCATTGTGGAGAAATACTTCGCTTCTCTTAAACAATCTAGTGCATTGTCAATCCTTGGTAGGGGATATGAATCCTTATTCATAATTTTGTTAAGCCTTTGGTAGTCAATCACCACTGGTTTGATCCATCCTTCTTCTTTACAATCAAAATTGGACTCACCCAGGGGCTTAACAATGGAACTAGTAACCCATGCTTCACTAGTTTACTGATTTCATCTTTCACTACCGCTTTGGCGGCTTTCAATCTTTGGATTGGTCTCATCCTTATTGGTAGATTTTCCTCAGTGTTTACCTTATGGATTACAACTCATGCGCATCCCAAATTGTGTTCATCCTGAGCGAACACTTCCCAATACTTTTTGAATATTTTAAGCACCTTCTTTTGGTGGCTTTCTGACAGATCAGTGAGCTACTCTCAATCAACCAATAGGTTGATGCTTTCAGCTACCCTGGCCGGTAATCCCATTTCATTGAGAGACCTAAAATTGTGGAATTGTCTCAATTCGGCCATTGGGATTAGATGAATAAATGTGATGATCTGATTTGGCTTGATCTTCATCAGTTTTCCACTCAAATTTTCCAAAAGAACTCAAATTTCTCCATGGCCTGGCATTATTATCCCAGGAGCCACCCATGGCTCCACTCTGGACTTCTTCCAGGGGCTTCCGACCTTCCCATACAACAGCTCAGGAATCTTTAAAGTCAACCCTGTGTTGACTATTATCTGAGATCTGGCCATTATGGTCCTCTCTTTCTTGATCCTTAGTGTAATTCCCCAGTTCTCTAGGATTTCCGCCATCATTTTGTGTCACTTCCTACCAACTAATTGGTATCAAATAAGCACAATGCCATTATTGTATATCAGATTAATGAAGTTGTTTCTCTGTTTCAACAGAGCTTCACCGTCCTTCTGGTATACCAATGGTAATGTCTGACCCAGGACGGTCAACATATTATTCTTGAAGTTACATTTAACTCTGTACTTCCATAGAAACTCTGTTCTGATCAGAAGGTCATAGTTTTGGTTCGCCAAAACTATGGCTGGTGCAGATACCACCAATGACCTGAATCATAGTGGCAGTGCACTATACGCTCCACAGGAAACGGTGGTGTTTGGGCCAGCTGTCCTGTTACTTTCTTATGTTCCAAGTCCAGTGAGATCTTCATCCTCTTTACCAGCTTGGTCAAGACAATATTGATGGGCGCTCCACTGTTGACAATCGCCCTCACCCTCCTTGATTCACTTGTATATCTATATATATCACACTCAGAGTATTGCAATATAGTATTTACTGAGTGAATGGCGGCGTTATTAGCTGATTTTAGGGTGTGAATAATTTGCACTGATAATTCAGGAAATTTCTTTATCACGTTGAGCGTGATATACAGATTGGCCTTATCTAAATGGACGTCTGATAGTTCTTCAGAATTCTTGGCAGTTCAAAGCTTCTCCACCAGTTGTTGGGCATATGGCTGCGCAACTTCCTGGATTATCTTGTGGTCAATTTTCTTCACCCCAGCTCTGGTCACGGCATTCACATCCATATTGATCACTTGGTATAGCTGATCCTGCTTGTCATCTACAAACAGATCGCTGATGTCAATTTCTTTATTCATGATATCAGGCAGAACAGGTTTCTCCGCCGCTCTAGAATGTTCCTTGTCTAGGCAGCAGGCCCTTTTCTAGAATCCTTGAAGGCTTCTGTCTCCTTGGCCTGGACCACATTAATCTGATCATTCATCTTTTTACAGTGTATGGCATAATGTCCTTTCCTGCCACACTGATAGCAGACCTTATCCTTCTTGCTTAACTGTCTGATCTCTTTGGGCTTATTTCCCAGCATGGTTTGATTGGTAGCTTTCTTTTCTCCTTTATTTCCCTTTGTGAAATTCGGATTTTGTACCATATTTGACTTGAACCTTCTATTTGGGGCATCAAGTGTTGCTCCCAAAATTTTCAGGTTATCTATCATTTGTGAGGTAGTTATTTCCATTGTGAACACGGAAGACATCATACAATGCAAATTGTGATAGGTCCAAAGAGCCGCTTGCAGTACAATTCTAGCGTCAAAGTTGTCCAATACTTTTGCTTTGGCCAGGATCTGCAACTCCTGGTAAAACTAATTTGCGAAGCTATCAAGAGACTTGTCTTTATGGAATTGAATTCCACTAAATTCTTGCTTTCATTTTGACATGCAAGTTGGACTCCCAAACTCTTTCATGATGGCTGCCTTTGCTTCAGCATACGACCAGCTGTCCCCCTCTAGGTGAGTTAACACCAAGTTTTGACAGTTGGTGTCCAGGCAGTTCATGACCGTCAACACCTTTTGACAATCTCCATAGCCATTCATAGTCATGTCAAACAGTTGGAAAAACGCTGGGGCATTATCCCAATGGAATGTTGGCAATTTCAGCGTTGCTCTAAATTCCTCCAAGTCATTTCTGGCAGATTCTCTTGGTTTGGCTACTTGGCTAACTTGAGGAGTAACTTTGGGCATCATCTCTGAAATGGCATTAAAAGTGGGTGGCATGTTCCTTGGGGTACTCGACTTCCCAAGTATTGTGCAAGGACTTCTCTCTTTGGCATCGCTTTCCATATCAGGCTCACTGGCACATCTGTGAGCTTTAAGTTCCTCCACTTTTTTGATTAATTTCTCAATATCCACTCCAAATTTTCTTAAACAAATACAATCCGCTTCTTTCTCCAGTTTTAAGTATAAAACCTCTCAAACAAGGTCTCATTTTTTCTTTTTCAACAAGTTTACTTTGCCAAGTAACTCATTCCTGAAGTTGTCTACATTCTCTATTCTTTCCTCCAACCTGGCGACTCATTCTTCCAAGGCCACAAACTCCTGATGGTCCGCTGAGTTTAAGGCATTCTGATTTACAGTGTCAATCTCAGTCCACAGATTGCATATTTCTTCTTTGTATGACAATCTAATAGATTCTTCACTCAACTACCCCTGTAGTGAGAACCAACTTGTAAAAATTTACTCTAGATTGATTATCAGCCATCAACCCAGTAACCTTTTTACTAAACAGGTTCAATTTCCTTGTGCACTTCGTTATGTTGTGTATAATGTATTATGAATTGATAATAGTATAAAGACTATTATCCATAGTTGAGATTGAACTATTATTTGGCCCAACGCTTGGCCAGTATTTCCAATTAAATACTCTTGTGGTTGTACTCGTAGGGATCCATTCCCTATACTCTTGTCCACCTGATCTTCATTAAAATACCCCAGTGACAGTCTCTCTTGGCCCAACACACAGTCGGCAGCTATCCCTGATTGTGGTTCCTTCATCTCTAGATCCCCACTCAGATCTTTACTCTTCTCTCTGAGAGTCTTCCAATTATTTCCTTCTTCAAAAATACATTTGAGATAGAATGGCACAATAGAAGCTGATAGTCTAACCATACACTGAATTGATAATAATATTAATGTTTTTGTAGGTAATGTTTTTTATTATAGTAAATCCTATGGGATTATATAGTGGGGGATTTAGCTGTCTAACCCTCAGTTGACGCCTCTTCAATGAAACGGCAGCCATTGCTGTTGAATCACCCATCCTCGTCTTGGCAGTGATGGTCTTCCCCATCCTGGCTAGGATTCCATTGTTGGACATCCTCAAGACCTAAAACTGAAAGAGTCAGAAAACGTGTCTCTAACATTTATCTCTCAATCCAAGCAAACCAACCATAATTGGATAGCAATCTGCTTAGGTAATGGGACTTATTACCCATTATGGCATGTCACTTACCAACTGATCAATTCACTAGTTGCAGACAGCATCACTTGCCTCACAAATTACTATTCATTCCCAATCAGTTGGTGATGAAACCTAACTGATCCAATTGGTACACCTGATAGTTAATCACTATCAGATGCCCCTATTTCATTGGCAACTCCACCCAATGAGATCTTAAGTATTCATCCAGATTGATCCCTGATGAATATGACCAGGCGAATATCTCAAAATCCCCCAAACATAGTCTTTCCAAAACTTGGGCCAACCAATTTCTGATTTACTTTGCCTTTAGGAATTTTTCCCTAGCAATACCAGGTAATCTAGCAGGCTGGGAATATGGGCAAAAATCCCAACATCTGGATATGTTGGACATCACATACTCTCTAGAAACACAGAAAAACATCTGGAGTACACCCATCACCCTCTTTTACAACCACAAGTTTGTTCCCATGTGTGGAGATGCTTGAAACAGGTATATTGTACTGCATAGTGATCCAATGCACACTCCTCATGTGTTGTGTGAACAATGTGGGAACTTTGGTCCACCACCTGGAAGAGTTCCCACCTTCAAAAGTGATCTGGTTCAAGGTTCAGCATCTCTTTTGCCAAGAGCAAATACAGACCTTCACCCTATCTAAGAACATCTTCACCTTTTCCTTGAATTCCTCTATATGACCTTCCCTCTGAGCCTTAGTGGTGGCAATTGTTATGTGGACTATTCACACGGTTGTCCTGGATGCCATTTCATAATATACTCCCACCCTTCAGGAAGCTGTACAATGATTCAAGTTGCACCTTATGGCCACTTTCAATAATGGTTGTTTGTATATCTACCATCCCATCAATGACAGTTGGTCTCATCCTAGTTCCCAGTATGGTTCATCACTTCAGACCCTTTCCTTCATATGTGCTCAATAGTGGTGAAAGCCTCTAATCACAATACCCCTCTTCCTTTAATTGGCACTCCCTCTGGCAACAGGAGACATCATTATCTTCTCTGGGGTGCCTCTAGCATATATTAGTGCTTATTTATTATTACTATTGGAAGTGTCCATCTCATAGTCAGCATTCCCCAAATAAATTTAAAAAAGGTATATATGATATCATTCAGTTGATTTTTGGACAATATATGCTAAATTTAATGATCACCATCTACAATAATTCATTTTAAATTTACTTGATTTTATTGGACAATTTATTTGAAATCTGTACTGGCTAGAAAAATTCTTGGTGTGGTATATTTGTCCCAAGGTTGACCCACTTTGAATACTTTATTGGAAAATTTATGCTAAATTTACTGATTGACATTGATGATAATACTTACTAATTTAGCTGATTTTATTAGATAACCTATGCAAAAATGTTAAACTTATATAATAATTTAAGTTTTTTATGCTATGATCTCATACTTGCCTAATTTTGAACATTCTTCCTAGCCATAGGACTATTCATGTCAATATATAATTTTTTTTTGATTTCAAAATTTTACAATTAAGATTCAATATTTCAAATTTTAATTTCATCATTTTACATTTTTGATTTCAACATTTTTTATTTTGATTTCACCATTTTGTATTTCAATTTTAACACAATTTTTGGCAATAGTTTTATTTTATTATTCTTGCTGAAATAGAGGTAACCATATTTTTTGCCCACCCTTTTTTCCTAAGTAAAAAATATTTGTTTATCCCTTGTATCAAATTATAATCTACCAAAAGAAAACACTGATGCTGAGGAAATCAATGAGTCTGTAGCTAGATCTAGATATGATATAATTACTAAAACTAAAAAAGTGAATTATAAAATAATGAATTTAAAATATAAAATATTGAAGTTAAAATTATAGAATGTTGAAATTGAAGTGTAATATTGAAATTGAAACACAAAATATTGAAATTGAAATATAAAATGTTGAAATCAAAATGCAAAATGTTGAAATCAAAATATTAAATATTGGGGACCATCTAGTACTAAAAAAATACTAGATATTGAAATGGAAATGCAAAATACTGAAATCAAAGGAAAAAGATATATATAATACCATTCAGTTTATCTTTTGGATAATATATGATAAATTTAATGATCATCATCTACAATAACTTATTTTAAATTTGGTAATTTTATTGGACAATTTTGCTAAATTTACTGCCCACTATCTACAATAATTTATTTTAAATTTAGCTAAATTTATTGGTCAACCTATGCAAAAATGACACACTTCTAAAATAATTTAAGATCATCTTGCTATGATCTCAAACATGCCTATTTTGAACATACTCCCTAGCCATAAGGACATATTCATATCAAAGGTTCATACAAATTGATTCAGTAGTTTCAAAGTAATGCACAAACCAACAAAAAAAAAATTTCTGGGAAAAAAAGAACCTCCTTTAAATAAGCTCTAAAAAGTATAAAATAATTAAGAAATTAAGCCTACTCATAAACCTTTTTTTTAGCTGGCGCCATATTTTAAACTAAATTATAGAATTTTGCTTATAAATACAATCTATATCTTATGTCTGGATTAGGTTTAGATGTAAACTATAAGCAACTTAGAATAAATAGTACTGAGTACATAAATTATAAATACTTAATATAAGTCAGTTAAAATATGATGCCAACCTTTAGAAAAGGTTTTATTGAGTAGGCTTAATTTCTCAATTATTTCTTACTTTTTAAAGCTTTCTTTAAAGAAGGTTCTTTTTTTCCAGAAAAATTTTTTCCCAAGAAGGTTCTTTTTTTCCCAAAAAACTTTATTCCCACCTCTTTTTTTAAATTTTTAAATTTATTGCGGGGAAGGCCGACCATGGGACGGACACTTCTGAATATGACTCAGATGAGACAAAACTCAGTACCAGGTAAGGCACCCCAGAGAAGCGATGCTATCTCTTGTTGCCAGCGGGAACGCCACTTATGGGAAGGGGGAGGGAACGTGTGTAGGGGGCGTATCCACTATTGAGCACGTGTGGAGGAAGGGGTCTGATTTGATGAACCAGACTGGGAACCAGGAGGAGACCAGCTGTCAGCAATGTGGTGGGAGATATCCAAACATCCACACTTGAAAGTGATCCACCAAATGAGACCAGAATCTATGGACAGCTTCAGGGAGGGTGGGGATGGATCCAGCGATGGCATCCAAGACAATCGTGTGGATAGTCCACATGGCGATTGCAACCACCAGAGCACGAAGGGAGGGTGGGAGGGGGAGGCCATTGATGAAGCAAACATATCTCTTGACAGACTGAAGGGATGTGTTTGATCCTGGCCTAGCAAACGTTGGACTTCGCGCCATATTACTTTAGAGGTGGGGCACTTCTCCAGGCGGTGAAACAGCGTTCCATACTGGCCACACATGACACAGGATGAGTGTAAAGCATTAGAGCGCTCAGCTGTATGATACACCCACCTCAGGCAGCGCCACACATGGGAGCGGACTTGAGGCTGCAACAGAGGATGGTGTGCATATTTCCAGATAGTCTTTTGGGTCTCAGTGGAATAAGGGATGTCCATCATGTCCAGGTAGTCCACCCTGGATAGGACTTGGGGTCGAATGGGGATCACGCCATCATGGATGGGTAGCCCCTGTACCTCTTGTGTGAACTGAGGAGAGGGGCGGCCCCTTCAGGTTGTATGTCCACTAATACAAATTCTCCACTCTGCGCTTCGCATGGAGAGTAGGATTCGTTTGTAGTGGGTTTTGGTCCCGTGAGGACCTGTGGCTGATGTGTGTGATGCGAGGTATTTCATCAGGGAGTGGGGGTTTGATGGATTGTTGAGGCCCAAGGCTCGGGAGAAGTTGGAGCAGGCCGCGCGGGACCAGTGTTGGGATGGGAGTGTAGGAGCAGTGATGGCCGCAATCCAGGTGCCTAGGATCTTGGCGGCATGGGCTTTGAAGTCAAGTAGGCCCATGCCACCATGATGATGAGGGCCAAACATGACCTCTAGCCATACTGGTGGAAGGCGGCCTGACCAAAGCCAACCTTGTAGCAAAGCATACAGGGATTTGAAGAAGCTTGGGGAGAAGGGGATGGCATGGGCTCCAAACCAGACTTTGGATAGGAGCATAGAATTGGCAAGAACAACCCTGCCAGTGAGGGTAGTAGGGTGGGCTCTGAGAGAGGCGATTTGCTTTGTCACGTTGTCCAGTATATGGCCCTCCATTACTGCTGACGCATATCCTCCTGCCTCCAACCACACGCCCAGATGGCGTACTGGTCCTATGGTAGGTCGCGGCACAAAGGGGAGCACCAGTGGAGTGGTGTGTTTTGAGTTAGTAAGGCGTGGACTTTGGCGAGCAGCTGGGCTGGGTTGGGAACTACTTGTTGGGGCCCAGCAGTTCTGAAACTGACCAAGGAGGATGATTTCAGTTTTGGAGGCGTTCAGTGCCGCGTTGCTTACCTGGGAATATTCCTGGATGAGGGCTTCAAGCGCGCGTGCATCTTTATTATTAGACACCCCCACCACGCAATCATCTGCAAATGCCATCATCTTGACTGGGGTTTGGCCTGGCATATGGACCCCAGTGAGTTGGGCATTTACATTTCGCAGTAGTGGGTCAAGGCTGAAGTTGTATAAGAGTGGGCTCAGGGGGTCCCCTTGTCGCAGGCCCCTTTGAGGATGGACTACTTCCATTAGGAAACCTGGGCCGCGCACAGCCATTGTTGCAGATTCTGTGAGCAGCATCACCCAGTTAATGAAGCGGGGAGGTAGGCGGAATTGTTGGAGGCAGGCCCTAAGGTATTCCCAGTTTACTCTATCATAGGCCTTTTGTTGGTCCAAGAATACAAGTGCCCCAGAGGCTGTGGACTGACACACATTAGCCACAGAGTGCACGTTATCCCAAATCGACCTTCTGGGGATGAAACCAAATTGTTCTGGAGAGATGGTGGCAGATGCTACAGTCCCTAAACGGTTAGCCATGATTTTTGTTAAAATTTTGGTGTCTGTGTTTGTTAAAGAAATGGGGCGCCAGTTGGCTAAGTCTAGCCTATCCCCTTTCTTGAAGAGTGTGACTGTAAAAGCCTCATGTCCTCCTGGTAGGAGGCACGTTTCCAACAGGCTTTGGTTGAGTGAGGCTAGCAGCAATGGGGATATGTATTTAAAATATTTTTTGTAGAACTCATATGGAATGCTATCTGGGCCTGGGCATTTTCGGTTTGGCGCACCGCAAATGGTAGTCCATAATTTGTTCGGAGTAATTAAATTCATTATTTCCGGGTATCAGAAAATGGTGTGGATATGAGCTCTGTCGAGAAATTCCACCATTTTGGCCGGCTGAATTGGTTCAGCTCGGTATAACTCAGAGTAATATCTTTGCATTTTGATTGCCACTTCAGCCGGTATGTCCATGATAGAATTATCCGATCTTTGCACCTGTGTGCAGGCCACACTCTGGCGTGGTGCAAAAATTTTTTTGAAAAAGTATGCGGTGCACTTGTCGCCTTTAGTGATGCGTGTGGCCCTGTATTGGACACAAACCCAATGTTTGTGTTGCCTTTCAAGTGCATTGAGGTGGGCTGCTGCCTCCGCCCACTTCTGGCCCTATGCAGGGCTATATCCTGAGGCTGGAATGTTGGACTCCAAGTGGGCCAATTCCGCCAGCACACGCGATATAACTACCAATGTGGCTTGTGAGCGTCTGGATGAGAGATGGCGATAGTGGCAGATGGTGTCTTTTTTGAAAGTTGCCCATGTGGAAATGGGGTCCGCGCAAAACGGTGCAACAAACAATTTTGCCAAAGTTGCCTCTTCCACCCATGTGGAAAATCCTGGTGATGCAAGCTCTGGGGGGCAGATTTTGCACCAATGTGGGGCCTTTGCAACTGTGACGGGTAAGTGGTATGTTATCGAGACCAGTCAGTGGTCAGAGAATTCCATTTTTGTTGTTTTGAAGTGGGAGATGTGGGGTTGGAATTTCGCCAGTGCTAGAATAAGGTCAATGCGGGTCATGGACCTTAATTGGCCGTTGTGGATGTGGGGACGTGTCATGTTTTTGAGCAGTGGGGCATGTCACGGCAGCACATCTATTAACCCAAGGGTGGCTTTTAGAATGCGTAGTTCTATGTGACCCTGTGGGGCGTGGGGTGAGGGTGGCCACCGGTCCGTTGGTGAGGTTAGCCAACAGTTCATGTCACCGATTAGGAAAGAATCGGGGGTAGCGGGAGGGATTTGACTGATGAGAAAAATTCCTGACGCTCTTGTGCACCGTTTGGGGCATAAATGTTGACGATTGTGTGTGCAACATCGGCCCATGAGAAGGTGACAATGAGCACTCGGTCATTTAGGAATATTTCTGAAGATGTAAATTTGAAAAAATTGTTTTTCCAAATTAGCACCCCACAGTGCTTCGACCAAAAGGATAGGGATGGTAGGAGCATTGTTTTCCAAGCATCCTCAGAACCTTGTGGACAGTGGGTTTCCTGGATAGCCAGGATATCCACGGGTAAATTATTTTGTAAAAAACTCAGTTTCCTAGCCTGGGATGGGGAGGCCTTGAGTCCGGCGATATTCAGCATCCATAGAGTGAAGGTTTCCCCCATCACACCTTAGGTGTGAGGGGGTGGGCCCCCTGGCCCACCAGCCTCTTCCAGGTCCCCACGGGCTTTCACAGCAGCGTGGGTATTAGCAGCAACGCTATCAGGGTTTTTGTTAATTTTGCGGAAAGAGTCATGTTGGCTTTGGCCTTCACTTTTGTTTTCCCGACGTCGGACAAATTTTTTGCGGTGCGGATAAGTTCGGTGCACCGTTGAGTGGGGCAAAAAAATTTTTTTGGTTGGGATAGGTCCCAAGTTGGTTTCAACCGGGGCTTGGGTGCAGCGATTGGGTGAGATCAAATCTCCCATCGGATCCTCAGATTGAGTGGTCCATTCAGCTTGGGCCTCCCAATCTGATTGGGTGATGGATTCCCAAGTTGCTTTCACCGCGAAGGTCTCCATGTCCTCCTGGCGTTGTGAGTGTGGGATGGTGGTGGTGACCTTGGCCGCTTCCTTGGCCACAGTCCTATGGGCCTGCTTAGCCTTCTTCCACTCCTGCGGGGAGATGGGCTTTACCAATAGGTAGCAGCCTTGTGCTCCCCACGGGAAAGCCTCTCTGGTGCTTGCGGTTGGTTCGTAGTGCGCCTCTCTGCTGGCCATGGCCACCGAGGGGTGCTCTTGGAATGTAACACCCTCTTTAATGGGGCACACGTGTGCCTTATGGCTGAACGCATCACAGTGGGTGCAAATGGGGGGCGCGCTGTCCACGGTTACCTGGAATGGGTGGGTGGTGTGCCCTGCAATGTCAATAAAGGTGGAGTGCAGGATCTGGGTTAGGTCCTTTGTGATCTCCTCAGTTGGGGTCAGAACTGTGATGGCTTTGCCGGTGCACAGGTGTGGCATCAGCATGAAATGTTGCATTTCGAAAGATTGTATTTTGCCATATATGGCGAGACCATCTTTCAGGTGTTGCTCCAAAATGTCACATTTTACCGTAGTAGGCAAAAAGTCAAACGTGAGGAAAATTTGGTTTGATTTTGTCCATCTGGTGCATTTAGTTTTGACGACCCATTGCCCTTTGGGGAGGTCAACCACTATGTGCACCGCCGCAGCCTCATCTGCTGCTATTTTACTTTCAAAACCTAGGTCCAGCCAACCACATGACATGGAGTGAGGTGCAACGTACACTGCAGTTGGGAAAATTTTGTGTACATCTTCACAAAATTTTTCCCATAGGGCCATTTTTTGGATGTCCAGATACACACGGACTCCAAATTCCACTGACAAAAGTGGCAGGGAATGTGGCATATTGATGTACTGGTTGCATTGTGCTTGCCACACGAGTATCTCCGGGGAAATTGTGACCGCCAGTTTTTTTAGATTTTTTTCTATTCCGCCGGATTCTCCGGGGCGTTTTCGAACATTAGAGGCCGCGGGCCTTCCGCCTGCTCCTCTTGCCTTGCTTGCCCAACTGCTCCCAGACATGGGCGCAGACTAATCCCCTCTATGAGATTATCAAACTAGATTTAGTCTTGAATTGAATGGGTTGCAAAAGTGTTTGCAACAAGAAAGAAAAGTTTTATTCCCACCTCTTTTTCCTTCAAAAATTAGTGCATTCTTAAGAGTGGCTCTTTTTCCTAGTTTTATTAAATATTACTGTCTTTATATATCCTTTTTGACCCCTTACTATTTCTCTAAAAATAAAACTCAAATATACTAATAACTCATTTTATTAAATTTATTGATTTTATTGGGCAAATTATACTAAATTTACAGATCACCATCAACAATACCCTTTTTATTAAATTTAAAAGATTTTATTTGTCAATGTATGCCAAATTTATATACCATCTACAGTAATTTATTTTATTAGATTTGGTTGCTTTTATTAGTCAATCTATGTAAATTTATTGATTGCTATCTAAAATATATATTATATATAGATGAGCTTAAGCTTTTCTTTCTGCTCAAACTCACTTTTGAGCAAATTTATATAAAAGTTTAATTTTATCCACCACCACCTGGCCACAACCTTTTCCCATTTGATGTCAGCAGATCCACCGCCTGCTGCTCCAGTGTGGGGCAGCGGTGCTCCACCTCCCAGCATTTTCTGCCCAGCAGGGAAATGAAGTTGGATGGGCTCAAATAGTCTGCCAAACTCTACTGGCCAATTTGTCCCCCCATGGGACTTAGCACTTCACCTTGCATGCATCCACCCAACTTGCCCCCATCCTCTCACCCTACCCAAATCCACCATCCATTATTGCCTCCATGTCAACTATGGGCATTTATTCCCATATGCTGACAAGGCAATTATCAAACTTGCCACCACTGCCTTCACACCAGCTGGCTTCATTGATTTCTGCCCTTATAAGGGCTATTTTGATATAGGCTTCCCAATGGAAGCAGATGCTGCAGCAGCAGCGTTGACTCCACTCATTTATAAAAATACCCCTGTCCCCACCACCTGAACTCATCTCCCTGATGACACCACTCTAGTGGTGTCATTTGCCAACCTCCCTTCACATCTCTCACCCCAAATTCTTTATGATGAGTTGATGACTGGGCTTTTGTCTTATGGCACTCAGCCCAACCTGGTCTTTGCCATTCCTTCTGGCGCGGAGTGCCTTGCAGGCCCTCATGCCACTGCCACTATTATTCCCACCACCCTACCATCACCCAACAAATCCCCCCACATGCTTGCATTGCTGCAGCACCTGAGCATTTCTTTTGGGCTCATGTCAATTGCAGTCAACTGATTTACCCCATTTGTTTTGCTCTTGACCACACTAAATGGTCCTGCCCCCATGCCAATTCCCTTAGTTCAATTTCTGAACCCATTTTGGCATCATCTGAATGGGGCATTTTGTTGCCCCCTCCTGCCCAACATTCTCACATGTTGACCCAATGTGGGAAGTCAGCCCCCTCCAAATCCTCCAGCCACAATCCCCACCCTGGGCACCAACTGCCCAATCAGAGTCAGGCTTGGACCACCATTTACACCCAAGCACCCCTATCAAATCCTATCCTCCCAAATTCTCCATCCACTATCCACATAAACCAGAATCCTTGGGAGCTATTGGATGAGGTTGATGAGACAGGTGGAATTCTCATGAATAAGGATGCTGAAACTGGTGAAGAAAGCCCAATCAATTATGATTGGGATGAATTTTTACAATTCAGATTTTGACAAATCCCTCTCCCCCAAATGATATGCTCCTAAACCCAATGCTGCCCCTACCAAAGTGACCACCAGCTTGCCATCGCAGTGGCAGCCTCACCCCTTTGCAGCCAGCTCTGCAAAGCAGTGGCCCAATCAATGGCTCAGTTCAGTAAAGGGCTGAGCACAATCAACTTCCCCCTGATTTCCCTGAAGTGGCACAGGAGGAAATCTCCAAATTGCTTGATGTCGCTGAAACTGCCATCATGCATGTGGCAAAACTAGCTGAATTCAACCCAGCCTCTAAAACTACCCACCAGATGCTCGCCAGCTTGGCCCAACTCCCAGATGCCCACATCCAAGTGGAGCATCATGTGGTGGAGTTAATGGAGGCTGTCTTCCAAGCTGATCTTGAGGTAAGTAACCAATATTTCACCTGTCTCCATCCCCACCATGCCAATGCCCCAACACCATGGCTCTCTGTGCTTATCCACTTCTACAACAACTGTGATTCTTCCCAACTTGCTGAGCCTGTAGAAGATCCACCTGACCCTCCCTCCCCTCTGCCATGGTGGGCTAGCAGTCTCTGCTACCTGCCTGGTGAGAGGTTTTTTTGTTTTGTTTGTTGCCCAGCGGTGTGAGTTTATTGCATTTATTGGCAATGGGTGTCCCCTGGTCGGTGTGCCTTGAATAAATTTAAATTTAGATGAGTTTATTGGTCAAATTATGCAAAAACGATAGCCAACTTAGAATGATTTAAGCTCGTCCCGCTATGAGCTCATACTGACTGAAACTTGAACTTACCCCCCAGCCATAGGACATATCAAAAGTGCTTCGAAGCTATCGCTTCACCGATGCCAGAATAAAGTTTATCCAGCGATGAACATACTCACACTTGAAATCTATCGCTTCCGAGCCCATTTTTTTATTTACTAAATTAATGGGCAGATACTTGACCAATACTTACAAAAGTAAAATGGGACCTAATTTGGAGCATCCTCGGAGAAGATGATCATCCAAATAGGTCCTGTATTTTCAGAGTTATGCGCGAACAAACATCCAAAAAAACATACATACAGGTCGAATTGAGAACCTTCTCCTTTTTCAAAGTCGGTTAAAAATATACAGGCTGAATTGAGAACCTCCTCCTTTTTCGAAGTCGGTTAAAAAGGTCCAATATTGATAGGGATGGTTGAATCAGAAGGAATGGGTTCAATTTCGAAAAGATGTGAATGTGATTGGTTGGGAATGCACCATTAAATAATGATCGAATTTGGTTTGTTTCTGATAACTGATGATAAGTAATTGACGTGAATTTAATTCTAAATAGTTCTGAGCTAAATAACTAAAAGTAGTAGTTGGGTTCGAGATAGAAAGTCACGGTACTACTTGGTATCGATTGATTTAATGACAATCTAACCTAAGTAATTCGATTAGACTGATTAAGGGTGATTGATTTAAAATTGGCTTGATTTAGGGATTTATTAATTTTATTGGTCATTATAAGAAGGATACTAGCTTAGTCAGCAAGTAAAGAATGAAAATTCATCTAATTGGTATCATTGCAGTGGGAGTGGCTGAATTTACTAAACCGGATCCCACCATATTTAGTGAGCCTATGAAGGTACTGGTGAGTATGACGTTTGGGAGCCGATCCCACATCAAGAACATCTTTGAAATTGGTAAGGTCCTTCAAACTCGTGGGCACAGCGTGAGTTACATGGCCATCGAGCCTTATCTAAGATTTGCCGATGGGTTTAACTTTACACGCCACCAAGTCGGACCCAATGGACTTGTGGTGGACGACCATCGCGGGATTTCGGAAATAAACCAGATCCCGGTAAATCCGCTGATCGATACAGTTAACGCCCTGATCGATCATTTACCGGCAGTTTTTCGGTTAACCTTTACCGATATTTTACGCTTAGTGGACGAGATTAAGCCTGACGTCATGATTTGCGATTTCTTTTCACCGTCCTGTATCGATGCCGCGTACCATCGCCGTATCCCGCTTATCACGGGCTTCCAAACTCTCGACGGGTCAATTATCCCGCCTCCATATATTACTAGCCCACTATTTTATTTTCCAACTACAGTTGATGCTCTGAGTTTTCCTATGAGGTTCTACTCAACTGTCATCCATCCTTTGATGGCGGCGTCCAGCTTCATTACCCTCAATCGGAAGCTCAACGCCGAACGTGCGCGCTACGGCCTCGAGCAACCCTATTTCACCAATGTTGGCAACTGGGAGAATAGTCTCAAGCTGTGCAACACTTTTGTTGGGTTTGAATCGGCTCGTCCTCTAGACCCTTCTATGAAATTAATTGGTCCCGTAATGTCGGATGACTTTCTCCCTCTTACGACTGAATTGCAGCACTTTCTCAACTCCAAGAAGCGTGTTCTCTACATAGCTTTTGGCTCAGGCGTAGCACTCTCGAACAAGGACGTTCAGCTTCTACTTCAGGCTGTAGCTCAACTCGTGACCCGTGGAAAAGCTGATGGCGTCGTATGGGCCTTAGGTAAGACTCCGCGTTCCACCTTCAACGCGTCGCGCGTCTCTGTTCAAGTTGATGGCGAATCCATTTTTCCTGAAGAGATCCTCAACAACGCGCATCCAAAAATTCATTTAGTCAATTGGGCACCTCAGGTCGCCATTTTATCCCACGAAGCAGTCCGCCTGTTTTTATCGCACGGTGGCCTCGAGTCCGTGTTTGAAGCTGTCCATTCTGGAACTCCCATTCTGGCCATGCCTTTCTTTGGTGATCAGTACCGCAACGCCAGAAAGGTGGTTGAGATGGGCTTTGGTGGCTACTCTGACCGCTTCACCCAAACCTCCCAGTCTATCTACAAGCGTATGAGCAGCATGCTGGAAGACAAGGATGGCACTATTGCCAACGCCATCCTACACTGGCAAGTCATTGCCCGCATGAATGCAAAACATAAGGTGGAGGCAGCAAATCTCATAGAGGAATATGTCCTCACATCACGTTTCTGCCGCAAAAACAATCCTAATTTGAATTCCTTCGCTTGTGAAATCTCACATCTGGTTCCTGGATATCACAAAATGAATCCTCTCATTGCCTTTGGCGTGGATGTCTTTTCTGCTCTAATCCTCCTCGGCATCCTGTTTCCTACCTTAAGCTTCCTCTTCATCCGCTCTGTAAGTAGAGCCTTTAGAAATTCCCAGAAACCTCTCACGTACAATATTATCAAGAAGGATCAATAAATTTCATTTGCATACGACATCTTTGAATTAATCAATATAAGGTGTAGTTACCTTATATCATTATCTAGTATTTTATTTAGCTTTAGCTTTTTATAAGATGATGCACCAAGATTTTACAAAGTAATAAACATATTTATCAGGATACACCAATATGCTATAGACATTAAAAACCAAATGGATAAACAACACTTAGAGAAATTGTGTGACCATTAATCTTGTGCTTGTTGGACAATTACAGGTCCAATGTTAGAAAAGAGTGGTTTGGAGGAAAATAATACAAATTTCAGCCAAAAGACCCTGGTTGATTCCCGGTGGAACCCCACAAATTGGGGTAACGCTTCTAATAATGATCGGGCCAAAAAGTTTAGTTTGGGCAGTCAGATTGCACTGAACCATTGGCCAAATTTGGGAAGTTCATTGGAGGCTCCCCCAGCCTCATCTATTTTAGTACAGGTTACACTACAGAAATTGGCCCCTTTTATAGGGTTAGAAGGAGTACAACTGAGTGCAAAAATTTTTCAGCCTATTGATTGGGTCAAATTTATAAAAGCATTACCTATGGACTAGTCCTTCCTGTTCCCAACCCTCAATCAGCCATTTCATCTAAATGAGGTGAGTTTGAGAAATCTGATAGGTTGATGGCTCATATTACCTAATTCAGATGTTACTAAGCTATCTGAACTTCGAGACTCAATGTTTTAAACATTACTATTGACTTTATTAAGGGATTCTCACTTTACCCCTATGTCTCTTTCTTCTTAAAAGATTCAGCAGTAGCAGGAACCACCCTGCATAAAAACCACCCAAATCTTCCTTTTTAACTCCATATCATCAATTAATTG
Organism: Massospora cicadina; assembly: GCA_022478985.1. NCBI lineage: Eukaryota > Fungi > Entomophthoromycota > Entomophthoromycetes > Entomophthorales > Entomophthoraceae > Massospora > Massospora cicadina. The sequence continues at coordinate 41,202 of JAKSZP010009627.1, read as the reverse complement.
ATTAATGATGAGAGGGAATAGAGAAAATTATGTTCGTCCTAGCCAGAACAGGTTTTGAACCTGTTACAGAATTTTTACCCCATCTTAGCTTGTGGTTACAGGTGTGCGCAACTACACCTGTTTACTTTTACCCCATGTGGCGCATAATAAAATTTCAGAAAACTAAACCTCTTTAGTATTTATTTATGTTAGTTATTTTCATATAACTGTTAATAAAAGCCCCTCAAATATATTGTTGGATTCAAGGCAAAAAGCACCAGTGAGCCTTTTTCCAACCAAAAAAACCAACAGTGCTCTATGCCTTCAAGCATATCTACCATACTAAAGATTATTTCAAGATCTTTAAAACAAAACAATATTGTTAAAATCCTGCTTGTGAGTTTCTCACAGCTGCTAATTTAAAGCAGGATTCAACAATGGATTAGTTTTTAATATTTGCCAAATTAATGGCACACTTACTATATGTATACTAATAAATAAACTAAATTATTATTTTCCAAAATCTAGCCTAGGGGATGAAAAAGTGAACCTTTATCATTACATGCCTTCTAGTATTTAATAAACTTGCAGGCTAATAGTGGTATAGGTGAGAGTCCATAAGCAGGGGTAAACTCAAATTAGTTAAATGGCATTTTAACTTATCAGAACACTTATAATTTACTTTGTGACATTGCTTAGATTTAAGTGCAAAGTTCAAAACCAAAGGATGTAACCATGAGGTAGCATTATAATAGAATTCATCCATTCAGATAACTGGCACATTAACTTATTTTGGCTGCTTATTGAAGATTATATTAAGTGCTTGGTTAGTAGAATATTTTCTCCTGGTACCCCTTTAGTTCTATAACAGGTGGGGTTTTTGACTCAGACTTTAGCACCAAATTGGAGTTGGTTCTGGTGGACCCCCCATCATTCAGACTATTTGCACCCAAATATTCTTCTCCCTTAATTGAGAAGGCAATTGTCCAACACTACCCCCTTCAATAATTCTGAGGGGAAATAGGGGTGTAAGAAGCGTCCATTTACTCAGTTTATAATGACTCATGTAGCCAAGGACTTTATGAAATACTCATTACCTCTCTTGTAGGTGATGGTGAAGGGACCCTCCAAAATTAGCCCAAGCTTGCTGCTTCTAGGAGTGATGCATGTATAGTAGTACAGAACCATGTCAGACATTTGGAAGGTAGGTAGGGGAGCCTGGAGCTCAATTGCAGCTTGTCCTTCTTTGGTAACAGTTTAGCTAAGTTAGTCATAGCCTCAGTTTGGAGCTGAAAAATATGCTGAGCCAATCTTCTCATGGCTTTTTCTGGTTCCTCAAACCAATATGAGAAGACATACTTAGATAAAAGGGCTGGTATCCCTGGTTCCAACCCATAAAAACATGGAATGGGGCATTATCAGGATATGGTGATAAAGAATCTGATAGTTCTTAAGGGCACTGGGCAAGAACTGATCTTAGTGGAGAGAGTCATATGTGGATCTTTTCTGTAGGATGGATACTAAGGTTCCATTCACCCTTTATACAGTACCATTTGTAGAAGGATTATAGGGAGCTGGGAAGAGCTTCTGCGCTCCCATGAAAGTAGCCAGAATTTTGAATACTCTAGAGGTGAAGTTCTTCCTATTGTCACAGAGCAGGGCCTGGGGCAACCATGACAGGTGAAGATATACTTATGGATGAAAGTGGCCATAGATTTGGCACTTTGGGATGGGGGAGCCAAAGTTAAATCTATTTTGTGAGGTGATCAATTTCTACCAGTATGTAGCAATTCCCAATGGTAGTCTGTGGTAGAGGACAAACTACATCTAAACTTACTGTGTGAAATGGTTGATGAGGGGCAGTAGGTTGGTATTAACATTTAGTCTTGAGATTATGTTGCTTTTTGCAGGTTAAGAAGGCCTCCAAGATGTCAATGATGGATTCCATAATTCCTCCCAGTAAAACTGGTCTTTAACCCCCTTATAAGTTTTCTTAACCCCACCATGCCCAAGGGTATAGTGGGCTTCCAGGATGGCAGGGACTTTCTCTGGAGGGCCGAAGATAGGGAAGCCAGTTGGTTCCTACTTTTTTGTATAACTTCTCACTTTCTACCTTAGTATTGTAGGAGTGTTTTGCTAACATTTCCTTCACAGGTCCATTTCATCATTCCAGGTATCAGGGATCATGAGGAGGTCATGCAACCTCTTGGCTTCACTATTGTCTAAATGAAGAACAGGCAGATGGGTCAGCCCATCAACATTCCTGTGGTGAGTTCCAGCTTAGTGTTCAATTTTCATACCATAGTGTTGGAGCTTCAAGGCTTTCAGACAATTGCCAACTCAACTTTGTGAAAAGAATGTCTTAGGTGAGAATAGTCCCAGTTTATCAGATACCATCGGCCAATTACAAGTCCAATCTCATGATAATAACATTTCAGATGAAAATAATGACAATATTGGCCAAAAGAACCTGGTCAATTCCTAGTGAAACCCCTCAAATTGGGATAACACGTCTATTAATACTGGGGCAAAAACCACGAGTTGGGGCAGTCAGATTGTACCAAATCATCAGCCAAATCTGGGGAGCCATTCTGAGGTCCCTCCCCCTCTTACAGCAAATGTAGTACAACCAACTGTCAGGCAGACGGCAAGTAGAAATAGACTGGCCTACCAGCCTGAATGCTGGAGCATCCAAGTGGTGGACCAGAATGCCAGGGGCACTGCTGTTGGTATGACGGTTATGGAACTGGAAGGAAGTTAAATCTCAACCAATAAAAAATGGAAATTTGGGGAGGGTGTGTTTTTTATTGGGAAATTTAAGTGAAGAGAATCAACCAACAATTTTCTCAGGGTGATGCGCCCAATTAAATAGTCATTGATTTTGGGGAGGGAAAATAAGTTGGGATTGGGTTCCACAAATTCGACCTAAGTGGTGAACTATTTGGGAATATGCGGGTTAGTTCCCTAGGGACCAACATTGCAAAATTCAGTGACAAGCTGAGTTTCGATCAGTTTGACCTAAGAGGTGAACTATTTGGGAATAGGGGGAGTAGTTCCCTGGAGGTCAACATCACAATATTTGGTGATGAGTCAAGTTGCGGTCAGGTCAACCTAAGAGGTGAACTATTTGGGAATAGGAGGGGGGAAGATTTTCAATTATTGTGTAAACAGAATTTGAAACCATCAGGCGTTCCAACTGATAGCTCAGCCTTCATACCTTTTCAACCATTTGAAATCTGAGTATCCAGCTGATTGCTGCTCGAATTAGTTGTGATTAATTCCATTTTGGTGATCTCAGCACAGATTTTAATAATTCATTGTGACAGTTCTGCCGAGGAGAGTGCAAGTACCAAAAGTGGGATCCAAAGCTGAAGGACCATTTTCCAGTGCTCATCTACCATGCGAGCGAGATTACCCTGGGTAACGGGGTGTGGCCATCCTCTTTGGTATTTTCTTGCTCAGGAACAGAAGGTTGGCCCAATTAACGCCCAGCAGACGTTCCTCGGGACTTACACCAACACTGTGGAAACTGGCCCCTTTTATAGGGTTTGAAGGGGTCCCACAAGGTGAAAATATTTTTGCACACAATGATTAGGTAAGATTTATAAAATTGTTGCCTCATGGACATATACTACCTTCAATCAACTTTCCCATCAACTGTTTCATCAACACAATGTGAGTCTCCAGTGATCTGATAAATCAAATCCTAATATTCCTAATTCAAACATTACTAAGCAATCTGAACTTTGCATTGATTTTCCTCCAATTCTCGATATAGTTTAAATACTAAGATGCCAGATATTGATAGGGTTCATTTTTCTTACCCCGTGCCACCACAAATAAAAATATATAAAAACTAGCTCTTAGTTTATTAGTGTTTTACTATCTCTAAATATAAGTAATTGTTTGTGAAATCTAGAAGAGATCAGCACCAGCAAGCAACAGTTATTTGGATTCCCACAAAGTGGTGATCACTGCAGGGGCTCTGTATACCACAAAAAATCGACTAAAATGAAGGCTTTCAAAGTAAGTAACCCTCCAAATCTTCCCCTTAAAAATTAATCAATAATAGTTGCCCTTGAAAAGCATCTAGCAAGCGCTTTATCTCGTCTTAAAGAGCTTGAGCAGCGCCCATTAAAAACCCCAATTTAAGATTAAGTTTACCCCCGGTGAAGGGACCATTGCCTCATTTGTGTATGTTTATGAATCTGCCATGAAAGGCGCGACTGACAAGCAAAAAGCTAAACACATCCTTCCTTGCTTAAGTCTTTAATCACATGAGATGATAGTCCCCTATATGGACACTCTGCATACCTGGGCAGAGGTTAAGGAGGGTCTTTTGGCTGAATTTGGTTCAAAGCATAGTCTAAACAGGGAAAACAGGCCTTTATGCGCCTTAGCATGTATGAAGGTGAACTGACTGCTGTCTTTGCTGAGCAGTTTTACCTCACTGCGCAGAGGTTGTCAACGTCTAACATGCTAACCCTTGATGATGCCATCGCAGCCATGTTAACTATGTTAGCTTCCCAACCTTCTCTAGCCAGGCATATCATTTCAGTGAAGTGCAACTATAATAATATTTGCGACATAAAGGAGGCTTTGTTAGAAGTTTCTGATTTCCATACATGTTTGACAACAAATGAAACTATGATGAAACCTCCAGTTCTAACTATTGAGGAGCTTTTTCTTGTAGGACCGTTGGGGTGGGCCCACCTGTGCCTATCCACCATGTGAAACCTGCTCCTTCATTGTGACTTAAAGCAGGTATCACTCCCTTCTGTAGGCCTGAGACCTGTAAGGCAGTTGATACCGTGCTCCCATACAAGCTCACTAAATCTTCTATGCCTTCCCCCCAGCCAAGCTTGTAGTTGCACGCTCTAAGAGTAATCCCTGTAGTAATAAAGGGCTTGCTGAAAAGACGTATGGTCAGAGGATAGCTACCCAACCTCATGTGGTTGACTCCCCTACCTCAATTTGAGACTTTGCCAATTGTTGAGAATACTCTTGGGGATGAATCTGAAGGTGGTTATCATGATGTTGGTTACTATATATTTAGTTTACCCGCAGAAGTGGAGGACCCTGATCAATTGAATGCTAGAGGAGTAGAAGAGACCTCCATACCTGAGGAAACATACCCCAACCAAGTTCTAGGGTGTCCTCAAGTTATTGAGACTGCCAGCAATGCTAATCAGTTCTTGGCTAGTTTGATTTGAACTCTTCCACAGGTTCATACCATGAAATACATCTTAGATAAATACCCTGAGACCGCTCATAAACTACACCCCACTTTCCAGCTTAGGAAGGTCTTGGCTCTGTCTCCTAACTTTGGAGGAACACTCACTAAGGTAGAAGTGGTTATTCAAAAAGTCTGGGTAATGGCCATCTTGGATACTGTCTCCCCAATGAACTTAATCTCCTCAAAATTGATCAAAAAAATCAAGCTGGCGCCTGACTTGGAGTAAAATCAAGAGTTTGGAACTGCAGGGCCAAACAACACTTACGCTAATGTGGCATACTCTTCCCTTCCCATTCATATTTGAAAGCTCATCTTATCAGCCCCATCAGTGGCTTTGGACAACAATACTTATGATATGCTCATAGGTACCAAATTAATGACTGAGTACGAGAGAGTAATCAGCATAAAGCAAGGTTTCCTCTCATTACTCAACTACAAATCCCTTTAGTCTTATACATAATAAAGTCCCAGCAAGAACGAATACTCTTACCTGGTTAAATACCCCTTTTCCTATTTACCTTTACACTACACCACCTCCAGGCATAACACAAAGAAATTGTCCAATACAGTGGTTTTTAGGGATGTTATTCTTTATATGCTGCAAATGAGGTTTTAAATATTCCAGGTGAACAAAGAATGGTTGACACAAAGATCTCACTCCAAATCCCACACCATTGCTTGTTGCACCTCATAAGACTTGAGGGCGTTAGCCCTTGGAGCCTTAAGTATGTCCTGGGATACTAAACCCAGCTTAGCAGAGGCCTATTGCTATTCTGTTGGGGAACCTCGCCGGTAAAGAAATGATTGTAAGAAAATACCAGAAGATTGGAAGAGGCTTATTGGTCCCCATAGAGATTTTGAACATATCTACTTCATTGGCTCTATGATGTATTTGGGCTTTCCCATGGATAGCATATTATGTACCTTACCCAATGTCCATATCTCAAATGAGCTGACCCCAGACGAACTTGACAAAATTCACACTTTATTGGAAGTATTTAGCAACATATTCTCAAAATTGGATAAAGACTATAGTCATATGAAAGACTGGAGCCCCTCCATCAATGTGGGCGATACCCATCCCATTTAGTCAAACCTTACCACAAGTCAAAGATGGAAGAATAGCAGATGAGGACTGAACTCAAGCAGTTACTAGACGCGGGGTTACTGGTTCCATCTCAAAGCCCTTGATTTTCTCCCCTCTTGCTAATTAGAAAAATGGAGTCCATAGTGTGCCCATGGAATACCATAAATTAGATAACCTCACAAAAAAGACATTTACCTCATCCCCCGCATTGATGGTGCCCTGGCACAACTTTATAGATCTAACTTCTTCTCCGCAATGGACTTGGATAGTGGCTATTGGAAAATAACCTTTCTCCTCAAGATCAGGAGAAATTTGCTCTTATTTGTAGTGAGGGTATCTTCCAACCCACCTGGTTACCTCAAGGGTTATGCAACACACCTGCAACCTTGCAGCGCGTAATGGATCATATCTTGCAGGATTCAAAGCTAATTTGTGTCATTGTCTATCTCGATAACATTTCAATGTTCTCAAAGACCTTCAATGAACATCTTGATCACCTGAAGGAGGTGTTTCAACGCCTATGTGAGTCATATATCAAGTTGAAACCCTCAATGTGTACCTTTTTTAGTACTAAATGGCCTCAATGTGTACCTTCTTACAAAGGAAATTGGATTTCCTTGGACATGCCATTTCTCAAGAGGGAAAACAACCCATACAGGATAAGGTCAAAGCAATCTCAAAAATGCCTCCCCTAAAAATCTATGGGATATTCAGGTATTTCTAGGAATGATGGGGTATTACCACCAGTTTATCCCAAAGTTTGCTCAGCTCAGAGAGCCCCTTGTTTGGCTATTGACAAAAACACCCTTTTCCGTCGGGGTGCTGAACAAAAGGCTGCTTTTGAGACGCTGAAGCAACTGCAACAACGTCCTATCTTTCGGCACCCAGATTATAATATACTTTTTATCTTGCTTACTCACACTTCAGACTATGGCGTTGGGGCCATTTTAGCCCAATTTGATGAAAACGGTGTAGATCATCCTGTATTCTATATTAGTAAAATGCTCTTAAAAATGGAATGCAACTATAGCGTCACAGAGAAGGAGTGCCTTGCCGTTCTGTTAGCTGTGAAACACTACCATCCTTTCTTGTATGGAACTAACTTCACGGTAGTTAAATACCACACTTCTCTTAAATGATTACAGAACATGAAGGTCCTACTAGCTGATTAGCGCTGGGCTCTAAAGCTCCAGCATTATGACATAAAGATTGAACACCGCGCTGGAACTCGTCACATGAATGTTGATGGGTTAACTTGGCTGCCCATTCTACATTTGGATATAATAAAGTGGAGAGGTTATATGAACTCTTATTGACCCAAGATGACTGGGATGATGAGGTTGAACCAGTCCAGAAGTGTTAGCCCGGCATTCACACAACACCAAAGTGGAGAGCGGGAAGTTGTATAAGTAGATGGGGGCAAAGTGGTTGCCTTATCTATGGCCCTCAGAACGTGTACCTGCTATCCTGGAAGCTCACTCTACCCTATGTCATGGGGGAGCAAAAAAAAACCTATGAGTGGATTAGGGAGAGGTACCATTGGGAAGGAATCATGGAAACTACTGTCAAAGTCTTGGATGCCTGCCTCACGTGTAAGAAGCAATCCAGTTTCAAGGCTAAATACTAATATCAACAAACTACTCCTCAACAACCGTTCCATATCATCAGCCTATATTTAGTAGGTCCCCTCCCACAGACTGCCGGTGACAACAAATCTATCCTAGTAGGCATTGACCACTTTAATAAGTGGGTTGAAGCTGTGGCTCTCCATTCCCAAATGGCTAAGGCCACCGCAACGTTCCTACATCAAAATATTTTCACTAGCCATGGCTGTCCCCAATTACTACTCTGTGACAATGGTAAGAACTTTATCTCCAGAGTAGTCATGATTCTGGCCACGTCCATGGGGACCCAAAAACTCTTAAGGCCCATATAATCCCTCTACCAATGGGACTGTGGAGAGAGCCAATGGAACCTTAGTATCCATCCTGCGTAAAATAGCATCTTCTGATTAATTCACTGGGATCAATTCATACCCAGTGCTCTTTTGGCATACAAGATTAGCTATTGTCAAAATCCAGCAAGGGTTATGCTCGCTGGTGCTATGTGCCGCTGGATTCCACAATGGAATATTTAAATTAATAATAAACTCTTAATAAAACTAAGTTTTTACATTTTAGTTTTTATTTTGTCTAAGGCAAACTAGAAAAAGACCCTTTTCTCAATACTAGTATTTCTTATTTAAACTAGTTCAAATTTCGAGACCATGGGTATTTGAGGCTAAAGTATATAAAGCTAAGTCATCCAAATTAGGGAATATAGGCTTTCGGCCTATCAGATCAAAGATAAATTTTTGAGGCAAAACTGACCCATGTGGTAACGATTTGTTAAATTGTATCCAATCACCAGCGAGTAAAATCTTCTCACCTCAAGGTGGTCAGATTTGTGTGGTAATGATTTTTTAATTTTTACCCTATCATCGTCAAGTAAAATCTTTGCACCTCAGAGGTGGTCAGATTCATGTGGTAACAAACACTTCAAATTTGGCTGAGAAGTTGGAGAATTCCTATTATCAGTTCTTAGCTTATTACGCCAATTTTGGGTATAAATCATATTTTCTCAATAGATAGGATTCCACTGAGAATCTGCCAAGGTCTTTTCACCAGTAGTATTCATATCATTGATAGCCACAATATTATTCACTGCTTGAACTCCAACATTCTTTTTTAGAATTTGAGAAGGAGAATATCTGACAGCTATCACCAGATCCTGAAAATGTCCCCATTCCATGTTTTATATGGGGAGAACCAGGGATACCCGCCCTTTCAGCTAAAGATGTTTTCTACTCTAAAGGCGAGGAACCTGAAAAAGACATGAGAAGATTATCTAATCATATTATTTAGCTTCAATCTGAGGCTATGAAAAACTTAGATAAAACTGTTACCAATGAATGACATGCTACCAATGAGCTTTGGACCCCTTACCTTCATTCTAAGTATCTGACATGGTCCTGCACTACTATACCTGCATCACTCCTAGAAGCGGCAATCTTGGGCTAATTTTGGTGGGTCCTTTCACCATCACCTACAAGAGAGGCAATGAGTACTCTATAAAGTCCTTGGCTACAGGGATTACTATCAATTGGGTACATGGCTTCTTCCTATGGCCCTATTCTCCCCCAACATTCTCGAGGGGAGTGATGTTGGACAATTGCCAACTTGACTTAATGAAAATAATGCCTTGGGCGAGAATCATCACAGCTTATCGAATATCATTAGCCAATTACAAGTCTGATCTCACTATAATAACATTTTGGATTGAAATAAGGACAATATTGGCCAAAGGACACTGGTAAATTCCCAGTAGAACCCCTCAAATTGGGTTAACACTTCTATTAGTACTTGGGCAAAGCCCACGAGATTAGGCAGTCAGATTGCACCAAATTGTCAGCCAAATCTGGGGAGCCAAAATGAGGTCCCTCCCCCTCTTACAGAAAATGTAGTACAACAATACTGCGGATACCAGCCTCTTTCATAGGGTTGGAAGGGGTCCCATGAGGTGAAAATATTTTCGCACCCAATGATTGGGTAAGATTTATAAAATTGTTGCCTCATGGACATATCCTACCTGCAATTGACATTCCATCAGCTGTTCCATCAACGTGAGGCGAGTCTTCAGGTATCCAATAGATCAAATCCCCATATTCCCTAATTCAGGCATTACTAAGCAATCCAAACTTTGCATTGATTTACCTCCAATCCTCAATATCTTTAAATACTAAGATTCCAGATAACGAGAGGGTTCATTTTCTTACCCTGTGCCGCCACTAATAAAAATATATAATAACCATCTTTTAGTTTATTAGTGCTTTATTAACTTTAAAAATAAATATTAGTTTGTGGAATCCAGTGGAAATCATCACCAGCAAGCAATAACTAGCTGGATCCCACAAAGGCTCAACAAGCTGGCGATCCCATAGGATCCTTCATATTTTGTAACCATTTGAGGGAGGCGTAGTCAGTAACCACAGTGAAGGTGGTTCCATAAAACAAGGGCCAGTAGTATTTCACAGGCAATAAGACAGCTAGGCACTCCTTCTCAGTGACGCTGTAGTTGTGTTCAGCCTTAGATAACATCTTGCTGAAATATGGCACAGGATGTTCCATTTCATTTTTATATACTGGGCCAGGATGGCTCCAACGGCATATTTAAAAGCATCTGTAAACATAATGAAGGGTTTACCATAATCAGGGTGGCGTAAGATGGGGCGCTTCTGAAGCAATCTCTTTAGCATTTCAAACGTGACCTTTTGTTCAGCACCTCAATGTAAAAGGATGTTTTTTCACAATCATGTCTTTCTTGGTAAGGTTTCCCATCAGGATATTAATAGGACGCTGGTTGGCAGGATCTAGTATTTCAGGAAGTACTTGGGGCTCTAGATGTCTTACTTAATCAATAATGGTTAGGTAAATAAGCAGTTCTTGGTTTTATTAGTAAACTTGGTGTCCACCACCTATTATTCCCCAGATCTAATTGACATCTTTTCTATGGCGTAAAAAGAAATTCCTTTAGAGGCGTCCACTGACTCTGGCAATAATTTTTTATGATGCTCAGAGGTGGTATAGTGCAACGGTAGTTCATAAGAAGGGTACTCAACAAAGCAGGAGTACTTTTTATGGGGTTCTGTATTGGTCAGCACCAGAGTTACCTCATAGTTAATCAGGAAGAGGTAACCCTACTTCAGATTGATGGTTCCGTTGTACTGAACCAAGAATTGAGTACCAATCAGCATGCCATGATAATTGCTCTCCAAAGCCACAGAAGGGGCCAACAGGATAAGCTTTCCAAATATGAGGGGAAATGAGGAGTACGCCCTAATAGCACGAGTGCTAGCAGGTCCCACCGTTCTATACTCTTGGGTGTAGTCCAGGCCAGGTGCAACGTGATCTTTTTGATGAGTTTTTAAGAATTAAATTTATGGGGAGCCAGTGTCAAGTGTGACCATAACCCAAACCTTGTTGATAACTACTTTCATCTGTGGGACAGTTCCACCAAAATTATGGGGAAGAGCTAAAATCTCCTTAAGACAAAAAGTATAGGCAGGTTTTTTTAGAGTTTCAGTGTAGTTAATTTAATGAACCAAAGTGTATAAACTTGTGGGATAGGACGGATCATCAGGCCATGAGATGGTCAAAATCACTAGCAGTATCAATGACCTCAGGGCATTTCAGGATTTGGCTAAGATAGGTGCCATTGGGCATTACATCCTTGTCTACTCCTCCATGGTTTAGCCAGTCCAGTATTTCTACTTTAACTGGGACTCCAAAAACATAGTGTCACACATCCTCATAACCCCCTTCAAATTCGTCATCTGAGGGGTTGTCCATGCAAATCAAAGGAGCCATAGGAGAGGAGCTAAGGCTGGCACTCCAGGTTGGTTGCCTATCTTCTTACAATCTGCTTACAATGTGCCCTTCCTGTTGCAGGGGATACCCCTAGGGAGCATAGTTACCAGCTTAACTGGGGAGAAATCATTGTAGCTTCAATGCGCTTGTATGGGAGCACTTTGTTGGCGGACTTGGTGATCTTTGACCTACAGGGTGAAGGGGGGTCTGTTTTAAGTAGCATTCAAGGAGCATATTTTAAAGGCTGAGTAGGCACAGGTGGCCGTATTGGGTCTACCTCAGCCCCATCCTCTGGCTGATGGTTAAAAGGTCATCAATGGTTAAGACTTGGGAGCTAGTTACAGCTTTAAGGTCTTCTCAGCTTTGTAGTTCCCTGAAACATCTTTGACTGCCTCTTTTATGTCATTAACATTCCTGAAGTTGCGCTTCATAGAGACAATATGCCTGGCTAAGGAAGAATGAAGATCCAAGCCAGTTAGAATAGCAGCAACATCATCATCAAGAGTTAGCATTTTAGAGTTTAACAGCGGCTAGGCTTTCAAAGTAAAACTGCTCAGCAAAGACAGCAACTATTTCCCCTGTTTTCATGTTAAGGCTCAAAAATGCCTGTTTCCTCCTATTTAAACTCTGCATTGAGCTGAATCCTTGAATAAGTTCTTCCTTGACTGACGTCCAAGTAGTAAGGGAGTCCATATATGGCACCCTTCGCCGCCTTGGGTTCTGCTTGCTTAACTCTGAGTATTTTGAACTTGGGCGTTGAAAGGGGTAATCTGTTGCACAGATATGACACTAACCAGATAAGCTTAAACTTCCTGAGAGAGCTGTAAACTTGACACTTGCATGCCAACTGTGTGACTTCTTTAAAATTAATCCTGTGTACGTTAAAATCTTCCCTTGACCCAAAAGAGCTTATCTCAATCTCTTTTCTTGCAAGCCTAACCTTACAAGGAGTCCTTCTCAAAACGAGTGTCTTCAACTGTAGTGTACTCAATACTGGTTACTTGCAGTCACTACTTTTCACTTATTTCCAGTTAAAGTGAAAAAAAAAATAAAGAACAAACTTAAGTTTCTGTGAGATAGACTGTTTATTTAAGGAAAAAATTAGTATTTTTATACTAAATAAAAAACATTGGATGTAAAATAATAAATTAATTAATAAAATGAATATTGGGTTGGGAAAATATTGAATCTTCTTCAGGAACTTCGGTGCAGTCTCTAATTAAATTTCTCTCTTGGGAAATCACTTTCTCAAGTTCCTGAATTTGCAATGCAGTGGTGTGTGGAGCCCATGGTATCAGGGTCTTCAGCTCCTGGCTTCTGTGAGCTTTGGTGGAGTCCAAATTTTCATTACCATCTGTGGACTTAATTTCCTGGTTGCTTGATGGCACCATTTTTCTTTTATATCGATTGTTTTCCTTTTTGGTGCACCATTCTACAACTAAATCATTATTTTCATTCTCAACGTTATTCAAATGAGTATTTCCTTTTCAGGAGCGTATCTCTTTAACTATTGAATCATTTGTCATTTTGTCCACAGCATTATTGCTATCTCCACTTTTTCAGCCAATTTGTTTTTTAATATTACTATTTTTGGAGCTAGACTCATTTTGTGTTAATAATTTTCACACTTTGATCAGAATTTCCTATATTCTACCAGAGGTCAAGTATTTATCATTTTTCAGTGCACTAAATATGCAACAGCGCCATCTCTTGGGCCATGTGACTTAAGCGAGGGAAGATGTGCTGGATTTTCTGTTGTTCAGTAGCGCCTTCCATGGCAGATTTAAAGACATACAATAATGATACAATGATACCCTCACCTGGGGTGAACTTTTCTCTTAATGGGGTTTAAAGGGAACATCAGTGGGGGCCCCAGGTGGAGTGGAAGAGGGGCGTTGTTCAAGCTTTTTAAGGCGTGATAGGGCACAGGCTAGTTGCTGTTAAAATGCTTGGATCCTTAAGTTATTTTCAGAGGGAAATAGAGGAGAAATACTTGCTTGACCAGCCTCCATTTTGGTTAAAATTTGTGGTGTACAGGCCCCCTGTAGTAAGCACCACTTTGTTGGAAACCTGCTTTTAATTTGATCTCAGGTGCTGATTTAGAGTAGGATCTAACATTGGATTAATTTTTATTATTTGCCAAATTAATGGCGCACTTACTATATCTATACCAATAATTTATTTTAATTATTATTTCTCAAGTACTAGCTTGGGGGTTAAAAAGTGAACCTTTATTATTTCACGCCTCCTAGTATTTAACACACTTACAGGCTAATAGTGGGGTAGGTGAGATTCCATAAGCAGGGGTAAACTCAAATTAGTTAGATGGCATTTTAACCTATCAAAACGCTTAAAATTTACTTTGTGCAGTGTTTAGATTTAGGTATAAAGTTTGAAACTGGAAGTGCAATTATGAGGTAGCATTTTGATATAATTCCTCCAATCAGCTACATGGAACATAGACTTAGTTTGGCCACTTATTGAAGTTTCTATTTATTGCTTGGTTAGTGAAATATATCCTCCTTGTACCCCCTTCAGGTCTATAACATAGGGGTTTTTGACTTAGAATTTAGCACCAAAGTGAAGTTAGTACTGGAGTGGACTCCTATTCGTTTGGATTATTTGTACCCAAAACATTCTTCTCCCTTAAGTGAGAAGAAAATTTTCTGACAAACATAAAAACTTGTTGATAGTATGCAGCAATTAAAATTGTTTACTTTGATATAGTATCTTAAATTTCAGTTTATATTAAACAGTTAGATTATAAATCATAAGTTTTTATCTATTTTAGTAACATTATATACAATCTCTCAGGCCCACATATCATGGTATTAACAACTACCATATTACAAAATACCATGAGCTTTATATCACTCCTTTAAACACCCAGAACATATCTATATTACCAACCTGGACAGCTTTCAATTCAAATTTAGTAATTTAAAAAGCCATGAAAATTATAACTGAACATTTCATTGCATTTATTTTTATCTAGTATTATGACGCCTCCTTAAGCCATTGTCTTATCCATTTTAATTCCCTGGTTTCCACTTAGACAAGCTTATGAGTTAACCAGAGGACGTAATTATTTTTATATAAAAAATCCTTGACCATCAAATATGTATTTATAGAATGATAGTGTACCTTCTGAGACGTTGCCTGACTTTCATATTGGTCTTTTACTTGAAAGCTTAAATATCAGAGCCATAGATCATTGAAAAAGATATACAGTTGTTGAATAAGTCATATCTGGAGCTATACAAGATGTATATACTAATGATGTGATTATATCATTGCAGTAAGACCATAAAACTCAATGTACTTAGACCATTTTTTTGAATTGAATAACAGGAGTAATTTAGGCATCTATGGGGAGCTCCAGATGGGCCAGATACTTTGGTTATTCTGGAGTAGTTTTGAAATTCAATGCATCTCTAGAAAGTTCAGTCAAAGCTTAGTGAATTGAATATATTTGCTTTTAAATGGGGACGTAGAGAACCCTTTGCTTTCCAAGTTCTGTTTTCTCTACAGATAACCTGAAGTAGATTCACCAAAGTAAAGCATAAATATATAAAAATCTGTTGATTAATGTATTTTGGTTTGCAGCACCAAATTTTTATTGTATAAAAAATGTTAATGAAGCAAATTTATCCAGGCCATAGTTTCACTATAAACCCTATCTATGAACCAAATATTAATTCATAAAATTAACATTCTGGTTATTCTTTGATAAATCAGGTCTAAACATGGGTTTTATTTTGTGGTCCCAGAGAATTTTTCTTAGAGTTTTTTGCTATGGTCAGAAACCTTGTTACTATTACCAAAGTTATGTGTGGCTCATGAAAGATAACCTGTTCAATACATCAATGGAGCTCAAACACTTTTAGTTATGTATGGTTTAATCCAATGAGGAAGCTGGTAGTACCTGTAGGCCCTGTGTATATAAGATCCATGGCTCCTGCTATTAATGTTGTTGAAACTAGCGCTTAGGTGTCAATTTCCAACTAGCCAGGTTTGTTAGAACAATAACGCCAGACACTGTTTGAAGCCATACTCTGGATAACCAACGATATTAACTAATAATCTTATTATTTAGAAGAGGGTTTTATTGATCAGAGGGTGAAATCTGCCAGAGTATCTGGTACTAATTGTGGTTCAAATACTCCTATTAATTTACTAGTAAATCTCAACTATCTACCAAGGCAAAAAGACCCCTTTCCCCATGGCGAACTCACCCATATATGCTCTCTATACCAAGCCCTTATTTGTGCATTTCATGGTTACTAGGCAACCTTACAATTGGTAAACTACTTTCAGAATCTTCCAAGTACACTGGGAAAGTGAGTGATAGGATCTGAGGGCATTTTTATATAAAACAGTACTCTAATAACTGATTTCATCAGAGGTACTCAAATTACTTGCATCTGGCCAAAGTAATTATATTGGACCCTATTACTAATATTTTATGCCAATGTGGGGAAAAAATCATATTGATGCTGATTTGAAATGTGAGGCAATTAGTAAAATGAAGCCATGGCGCCAGTGGTCTATAATATAAGGGAATGAGAATTGCATCAGCGGGGATTTAAGGATTTGCTTCATAATAAATATGTAAAGGACCATTTATATATAAAAACCTAGGCCGCGTGCCCTACCAATTATGCAGATGGATTTGAATCCAGGATTTAATAATTAGTTGAATATAAAATAATATAAATTATAAACTGAAGGTTGGTCAAACCATTTGCAACAAATTTTATAGTTAAATTGACATAATTATGGAAAAACTTGTTTAGATAAGGCTGAGCATGATGAGGCCAAGGGGACTAAGTTGTTGGGCATGCCTGACCTAAGCAAAACCTGGACCAACGATGGGTAATGGCAAGATATACCCAAGTTGATTCTGGGTGTGCATGTGATGGTTGGATGAGCATCATATCAACGGTGTCATGAGCATGCTGATAATAAGACCATCCTAGAACTCTAAAGTGAGTAAATACCCAGAACCCCAAACTGAATACCTCAGGTACAGCTGTCCATATTGACAGATGGAAAAGACAGGAGGAAGCCTTTTAGGACTAGCCAAAAATTTCCAAAGCTGGAAATCATTGCCATTAAATGCCTAGCAGAACTTTAAAATTCACAAATAAATTTGGATTGTTTAAATAAAGTTTTATTTAAACCAAATAGGCGAAAAGGGAAAGAAAATGGAGCAACAGTGGAACCTGTTGGGGTCCACTGCCTTATAAGCTTGCAAACAAAATTGGTGAATTGAACAATTTCATACACTGTTGGGAATAGTTTGCAGCTCATTTATGTCAGATCAGCCTTCCAAAATCCTTACAATGCCAGATCAATCCTGTCCTAACCAGCTGACTCATGCTCAGTTTTTCCACCAACTTTTCACTCCCAAATTGATTTATCTTAGAAGATCAGCATCTCTTTGTCTGGTAGGAGACTGGGTGCGCCCATGGCCGGGTGTAAAAATTTATAGGATATTGATTATTCTTGGCCAATAACCTCTATAAATTTATTACTTGCACAGGTTCAGGTTTTGTGTAATTCTCCGCGTTGTATAGTAGTTAATATAATTATTTGATAATAGTAAGGTGACTATTATCTATAGTTGAATGGAAGTATTAGATTTTGGTCCAACGCTAAGCCAGTATTTCCTCTCAAAATAATTATGATGCCTTAAATAGAAATTTGTTCTCTTGTAAAGCCTAACTTAATCTCCTCTTAGATCCCTGCTTACAGTTTCTCTGGTTTGACACACAATCAGCAGCAATCCCCAATTTGATTTAGCTTCTTCTCTGGATCCCCGCTCAAATTCTTACTCTTTATCTTAAAGAGCCTCCCAATTATTGCACACAGTGATAATATCCCTGAGAAAGAATAGAACAAATGGATTCTGATAATTTGTGATATGGTAAATTATGATCTGGCAAATTATTATTGTTTTTAGTGAATTCTAGGGAATTATAGTGGGGAATTTTATGCCCAATCCTCAGTTGGTACTTCCTCAATGAAACGGCAGCTGTTGCTGTTGAATCACCCATCCTCATCTCAGCAGCGATGGTCTTCCCCATCCTGGCTAGGATTATGTAATTTTACATCCTCAAGACCTAAAACGGAAATAGTCAGAAAACATGTCCCTAACGTTTTCCTCTCAATCTAAGTGAACCAACCATATTTGGCAAGCGACCTGCTTAGGTAATGAAACTTGTTACCCATTAAGGCAGGTCATGAACCAACTAATCAATTCACTAGTTGCAGGCAGCATCATTCGCCTCACAACTTACTCCTTAAATTCCCAATTGGTTGATGATGAAACTCAAACAATTTCAATCAGTACACCTGATAGTTAATCAACTATTAGATGCCCCTATTTCGTCAGCAACTCTTCCTGACAAGATCTTGAGCATTTGTCCGGATTGATCCCTGATGGATATGACCAGGCGAATATCCTAAAATCTCCTGAACATAGTTACCCCAAAATCAGGGGCAACTGAATTCCAATTTACTTCACATTAGGGAAGTATACCCTAAAGATCCCTGGTAATCTAGCTGGCTGGGAATATGGGCAAAAATTACAACACATCCCCCCTCTTGCCTAGAGTTCCCGCGAGAAAAGGATCAGGGCAGGAGAACACCAATTTGGACACTCAGTCAAATATTTCATTTTCTCAAGTGGAGTATGATCACCAGTACTCAACGCTGCTCAGGATGACCTTAGGCATGCGGCTCTCTTCCTCTTCCTCCATGCTACCACCTACTAAGAGCGTGGTCCCCAGGACCTTCTGTCATGCCAGGCTGATCGATTTTATTGTGATGATATTAATCCTAGGATCTGGTTTTCCCCCCATCAGGCATATGACCCTCTGTCATATTCAGGGCTCTTGATCTGATGTCCTCAATTTCCTGATTTTCTCCTCATCCTTGACAGGAGATTCTTGCCATTGATGTTCATTTTGTGGCATAATTAAGAATTCTCATTTATGTACGCCCTTGTTATTTTCTTATAACTTCTTGGCTCATATCATTCTTAATTCTTCTCTGGAGAAATTATCCCATTAATTTTGTGATTAATTTCTCCAAAATTGGAGCTTAATTGATTTCAGAGTGAATAATATCAACTATCATATAAGTCTGACATTCCCCCTCTCATCCAGCTCATATATTAAATTCTGAGTCTCACTACCAACAGCTCTTCAATAGTTTGTCTGATCAAAATCTTCAGCTCTTCAGATGATGAGATGATCTGCACACCAAAACCTCTTATATGGTCCTTCCAGGACTCATACTCCCAGTCAAGTACCTGTGGCCAGACCTTCCATGAAATTACTGGAAAAAGCAACCAACCCAACTGAAACCAGGTTAGCGATTATCTCGAATGACTCACAGCCAATCCTTCCTCTGTTGTTGATTCCAGAGTTAGATTTTGAGACTCTTCTGAATTCAGCTCCTTTCACAGATACTTTTAACATCATCATTAAACCTCCTGAAGTAATGCCCTTCGCTCTTGATCATTCATTCCTTGCCAGATAGAACTTGCTTTCAAAGTTCCTCTTCTGACTCAGCCAATATTACAAGCCAGCTGTCTTGGCCACTGAACTTACCATTGGCAACAGCATACATTTTGAACTCCCTACACAGAATTAAGGGCCCAAGTCACCGAGGTTTTATCCATAGCTCTAAATTCTTCCAATCTTGAAAACACCTTAGATTGGGATATCGCAGCCTGTGATCTTTTCTTTGCCAACCAAGTTCTTAGAAGTTGGGCCATAAAGCTTCCAGCCTATCCTGGTTTCCATCGCTCTTTCTGCTTCAGCTTCTGAGAAGCTTTTAGTCATCACTTGCAGTATGCCATTTGCTCCTTGCATGACTATCTTGTTTCTGGCATGTCCTATTGGTATCTTCCTCTGATGGCTTTGATAGGAGATATGATTAGGCAACCCCCGTCTAGTATCCCAGCTCATTGCTAGACCATATGTCTGGTGTTCTTGACAAAGCTCATCAGCAAATGCTCAAGACCAATCTTCCAGCTCTAGTACCATATCAGGATTACTCAGGGTTATTTTCCAACTGCCTCTTCTTGTACTGTTACTTCCCTCCCAGCTCTGGGGTTTTGCATTTGGCTTCTTCTGACATCTCAATTTCTCTTCCTCTAGTTGCTTTCTTGCAGGGATCTGCATCCACTCAACGAACTTAGTTTTGTGTAGGTCTAGCCCTTACTAGCATCCAATCTCATATATTTTGATGGGTTATTAACTCCTACTGCAATACATCCACCCTCCCCCAAGAGGTGACATAGGCGGAATCATCCCCACATCAAGGATAATCAACAAAAAATAAAAAGTATAAAATTATATCAGTTTTCTCTACGGTTTTTTAATTTTTTTCCAATATTTCTATCAGATTTTTTTTTATGCTTGTTTCCTTGGGACTTGGCCTTGTTTTTATTCAGCGGTCCATCCTTTTATTTTACTCCCCCAAACTGGATCCTAGGCATTCTTAGACCCACCAATTTTCTATGGTTCAGAGGTCTTACTTTTTTAAGACTTAACCATCTAGATTGGTTCAGAGGTCCTTTTTTGGACTTGACCAAAATCATTAGGACATAGCCAACATAATGGTTCAGCGGTTCTTAAGGAACTCTTTTGTTGTTATTTTTTTCATCGATCCATCACTTCAGATACTTAGCATGGACTCAATTGATTACCCTTCCATCCAAGAGGTTCTTGATGAATTAGGCGTCCATTGCTGTCTTAGCAATAAACTCAAATGGACCTGACCACAATGCATCCAATTTGTTTCTTCTCCTGAAACCATGCGTATTGCAATAGAAAACTCTTTCACCTATTCAGTATTCTGATAAGGCCAGCCAGTTCTTATTGTCCATCATTTTTGCTCATATCCTTTTCTTCAAAGTAGTATCAAATGCTTGCAATTGCATTTCAATCAGGATATTTATCAATTGGTTCAGGTACTGCTTGGCACTCATCCCCAATGTTGGTTCCACCACCAAATATAAAATCAGTGCAATGCAGCCTTCCTCCCATATAGCAATTCAAACAGAATTTTTTATTTCACTTTATGATGATTGATATTGTAGGTGAACATCACTGAGCTCTGAAAAGTTTACCATGTAGAAGTTCTTCCTACAACCAGCTTCCTCAGTGTTGTGGCCAGCGTTCCATTAACTCATTCCATCGGTTTATTTGTCTCCAGCTGGTAGGGTACAGACATGACTCCTTGGATCCTCATTATCTCATTTAACTGCAAGATCACATGAGACGTGAATTTTGTCCCATTGTCACCCAGCAGGACCTGCAGGCATCATTTTCAGTATACTACTTGATCTGGGATAAACTTCGCAGTACTGGTAGCATCTACTTTCGCCAGGGCCTTCATCTCAACCAATCTCATCAGATTATTGATCGCAACTGTTAAATACTTGACTCTCCCTGTGCTCATTATCAGTAGTTCCATCACGTTGATGGACACTGTATGCCAAGCTAATCCAGAGTAGACCAGTTGGTATCCAGTCATATTCTTATATGGGTTGTGCAACTGGCACTCCACACAACAAGTAAGACAGTCAGCGACATCATAGTTGATTGACTCCTAGTAGTATTACTGGCAAATATGGTCAGTCATTTTTATCAGGCCTCCATGCCTGACAACCTTATGAGTGGCTTAAACGATAGCTGCTCTTTCTGACAGCTTTGGAAATAGTAACTGATTCCCATTAATTGTCTTAAAAACTTGTCCATCCATGTTCTTGGTGTTTTCCATTGCTTTTTGCAGTGCATCTTGGATTTCTCAGAGCTCGTTCCTGATTTCTCCATTGGCCATTCTCTGCAATAACTCATCCTCCTGCTGGTATACCATCTGGGCATTGGTAACCACAATAAGCCATCCACATCCCTATGAGAAGTCCCCGCTTGGTGGAAAAACTTATAATTGTAAGCTTGTAACTTCAATGCCCATTGGGCCAGTCAACCTTCTGGTTCTCACGAATTGTGAAGCTAACACAACGAGGAGTATTCTGTCACCACTTTGAAGTGCATTCCATGTATATACACCCAAAACTGTTTACAGGCGTAATTGACTGCAAGGCATTCAAGCTCAGTTATGGTTTAGTTCCTCTCAGCAGCTGAGAGTGTTCAGCTCACATATGCCATCAGATATTCGTCCTCAAGTTTATCTACTTGGCTCAATATGGCACCAATCGCCATCAATGAAGCATCAGTTTGTATAATAAATTCTCAATTGAAATTTGGATATTTCAAAACTGGAGAATCTATTAAGTACTGGCATATCTCAATGAAGGACTTCTGTGCTTCTTTATTCCATACAAATCCTTTCTTAGGATCCTTCAGCATATGGAATAAGGGCTCAGCGATTCTGGCAAAATCCCAAATAAATCTTCTATAGTATCTGACCATTCTAAGGAACACTTGGATATCTCAGACACCCTTTGGCATAGTGTCAGGATTTTCCCTGGGTTAGGTGTAAGCCTTGTCCAGGGGAAGGATTGACATCCCCCTTCAAGGGGTGTAAATCATAAATGGATTATTAGATTTGAAAATAAGAGTCAAATCTACAAGTATATCAAATTCAGGGCTTGGTATAAATTACCCCAAATTCGAGGAAATGGTACATTCCCATTCCCCAGGACATGTAACCTATGATTTCACCTGAACTGGTCATATGAATGGCTTGATCCAAGTTAGGGTCAGAATCGTGGGCCATCCAGAAGGCTAGGAGAAACTCTACTTGGACAGGGCCATGACAATCCTAGAGCCACGTGTCCCCTAATACCCTATAAATATCCCTAATTTTTATATTAATAAAATACTTCTGTTCATAATATTTATTTTATCTTATACTTTATTTAAGTTCATTTATCTAAATGAAGGGATTCTCATCCATTGTCGCTTCCAGAGCCACCCCTGTCCTCTTGGCTGGCGCCAGCCCCTTGCAGTCAGCCTACTTGTTGGGTTCCCCTGCATCAGCACCAGCGAGCGCATCTTGGGGAAACCTGACACACAGCCATTTGTTTTATGGCTTCAATCTTCTGGGCTTGCGGCTGCAGTCCACTAGAGTTGATCAATAATCCCATATATATCAACTCTTTCTTGAAGAAGTGACTTTTCCTTGGCTTAGTCTTCAGGTTGGCCGCGGACAGTCTCTTGACACTTCCACCAAGTGGTGTAAATGGTCAGTAAATGTTTTACTGAACACATTGATATTGTTCAAGTGCACCAGGATGCATGACAACTTCAAGTCATTTAATATAGCATCCATGGCCCTCTGGAACGTTGCGGGCTCATTGCATAGACCCTGGGGCATCCTCATCAGTTGATATAGCCCCTGCGCGGTAACAATTGCGCTTTTATCTTGGTTTTCTTTTGGCAAATCGATTTGCCAATATCCCAATTTCAGATCCATTGTGGAGAAATACTTTGTTCTCCCAATCAATCTAGCACATTATCAATTTTTGGTAGGGGATTAGAATCCTTCTTCATAATCTTATTCAGCTTCCAGTAATTAATCACCACCCAATTAGTGCCATCCTTCTTCTTCACTTTGAGAATTGGAGTTTCCTAGGGACTCGATGATGGAATTTAAATCCCATGCTTCAATAGTTTGCTAATTTCTTCTTTCAATATCGCTTTGGAAGTTTTTGACTGTTAAATCAGTCTCATCCTGATCAGAAAATTTTCCCCAGTATCAGCCTTGTGTATCACATCTCTTGTGCATCCCAATCCATGGTCATCCTGGGCAAATACTTCCCAATACTTTTCAAACAATTTGAGCACCTCCTCATGCTGTCCTCCCATCATATCAGCGAGTTGCTCTCAATCAACCAATAGGTTGATACTCTCAGTTACCCTGGCCAGTAATCCCATCTCATCAAGGGTCCCAAAATTGTGGAATTTCCTCAGTTTAGCCATCAGGATTAGATGAACAAATGTGACAATCTGATTCTTCGCAATTTTCATCAGTTTTTCACTTAAATTTGCCAGGAGAACTCAAATTTCTCCATAGTCTGGCATTATTATTCCAGAAGCCACCTAAGGATCTACTCTGGACTTCTTCCAGGGGATTCTGACCTCCCCATACAGCAGCTCTAGTATCTCTAATATCAACCCTGTGTTGATTATTATCTGAGATCTGGCCATTATAGTCCTCTCTTTCTTGATCCTTAGTGGAATTCACCAGTTCTCTAGGATTTCCGCTAGCATTTTGTGTCACTTCCTACCAACTAATTGGTATCAAATCAGCACAATGCCATCATTATATACCAAGTTGATGAAGTTATTTCTCCTACTCAGTGGAGCTTCCCCATCCTTCTGATAGACCAATGGTATCATCTGACCCAATATGGTCAACATATTATCCTCAAAGTTACATTTTAACTCTGTACTTCCATAGAAACTCTGTTCTGATCAGAATGTCATAGTTTTGGTTATCCAAAACTATGGCTGGTGCAGACACCACCAATGACCTGAATCATAGTGGCAGAGCGCTATATGCTCCACATGAGAAAATGATACTTGGCCCAGCTGTCCTAAACTTCTTCTTGTGCTCCAAGTCAGGCGAGACATTCATCCTCTTCACCAGCTTGGTCAGGACAATATTTTGGGTGCTCCACTGTCAACAATTGCAAATACTCATACTCTATTCACTAGTATATCTATATATTTACACTC
Organism: Massospora cicadina; assembly: GCA_022478985.1. Lineage (NCBI taxonomy): Eukaryota > Fungi > Entomophthoromycota > Entomophthoromycetes > Entomophthorales > Entomophthoraceae > Massospora > Massospora cicadina. Next base: position 16,773 of record JAKSZP010009627.1, on the reverse strand, counting down.
AGAGTATTGTATGATAGTATTTACTGATTATATAGCAGCATTAATAGACAAATCAAGGGTGTGAATGATTTGTGCCAATAAATCAGGAAATGATTTCTTGATTGCGCTGGGGGGATTGACAGGTTTGCCTCATTTAATCAAACTTTGGTCAAATTTTTGGGATTATCTGCAGCTCAAAGCTTGTTTGCTAGTTATCAGGCATAAGGCCAGGCAACTTCTTTAATTATCTTGGGGTGATCCCCTTCACCCCAGATCTTGTTAAGCGCTCACGTCCAAATTGACCACTTGATACATTTGATCCTGTGTTTCTTCATCTATGAACATATCACTGATGTCAATTTCCTTGTGCATAATATTGGGAGAAACAGGCTTCTCTGCAGCTCTAGAATGTTCCCCATCTAGGCTGCGGGCCCTTTTCCCAACTCCTTTGCAGACTTTTTCTCTTGGACCACGTTGATCTGTTCCTTGGGTTTCTTGCAATTTACAGCGAAATGTCCCTTTCCTAAGCATTGGTTCAGACTTTCTCCTTCTTATTAATCTATTTGAAGACTTTGGGCTTATTCCCTGGTACAGTTTAGTTGTTCATCTCCTTAACACCCTCATTCCCCTTTGTGGGATTTTAATTTCATACTGAGTTTGATTTAAAGCTTCTGTTTGGGGCATCAAAGGTTGCTCCCACGATTTTCAGATTGTTTAACATCTGAGAGGTAGTAATTTCCGTCACAAACATGGAAGACATTATTTTGTGCAAATTGTGGTGGGGCCAATAGCCACTTGTAATGCAATTCTGGCATCAAAATCATCCAGCACCTTTGCTCCAACCAGGATTTGTGATTTCTTGTAGAAACAATCAGTGAAGCTTGCTAAAGATACATCTTTATGGAATTGAATACCTATAAACTCTTATTTTGCGCTTCAACGTGCACATCAGACTTCCAAATTTCTTTATAATGGCTGTTTTGGCCTCTGCGTACAACCAGCTTTCCCCCTCCAGGTGGGGTAACACTAGGTTTTGCCAATTAGTATCTAGGCAATTCATCACCATCAATGCCGTTTAGCAATAACCATATACACACATTGTCATATCAAATAATTGCAAAAATGCTGAGGTGTTATCCTGATGGAAAGTCAGCAATTTTGGTGTTTCCTGAATTCCTCAGAGGTTTCTCTAGCCACCTCTCTAGCTTTGGCTACTCAGCTCACTTGGAGAGCGATTTTGGGCGTCATCTCTGAAATAGCAGTAAAAGTGGGTGGCATGTTTCTTGGGGTAGTCATCTTCCCAATTATTGTATGAGGAGTTCTTTCTTTGGCATCACTTGCTGCATATGGCTCACATTTGCACTTGTGAGTCTTTAACTCTTTGACCTGTTTAATCAGCCACTCAATATCAGTGCAGAATGCTCATAAATGAACGCAATGCACTTCACGCTCCGTTATCAGAAATAAGACTTATCAAATTAAGTCCTCTTCTTTTTTTAATGACGTTACTTTTCCAAGTAATACATTCCCAAAACTCGTGACATTATCAATCCCTTCCTCCATCTTGGTGACTCTTTCTTCTAAGGCTGCGAATTCTTGATGATCCGCTGAGTTCAGGGTGTTCTGATAAATGGTTGCCAATTTATCCATAGTTTTATTATCTCGTCTTTATATGAAATCATTTATAAGTTCTTCTACTCAACTAGACTCCTGTAGTGAGCACCATTCTTTAAAATTTATAGGATATTGATTATTCTTGGCCAATAACCCTATGAATTTTTACTTTTAAAAGTTTGGGTTTTGTGCAATTCTCCACATTGTATAGTATTTGATATAATCATTTGATAATAGTATGATGACTATTATCTGTAGTTGAATGGAGGTATTAGATTTTGGTCCAACGCTTGGCCAGTATTTCATCTCAGGATACTTATGATGTCTTGAATAGGGATTTGTTCCCTTGTACCGCCTAGCTCAATCTACTCTTAGATCCCTGTTTACAATTTCTCTGGTTTGACACACAATCAGCAGCAATCCTCAATTTGATCAGCTTCTTCTCTGGATCCCCACTCAGATCCTTACTCTTTATCTTAAAGGGTCTCCCAATTATCGCACAAAGCAATAACTTTCCTGAAAAAGGATAGAAAAAATGGATTCTGATAATTTGTGATATGGTAAATTATGATCTGGCAAATTATTATTTATTAGTGAATTCTAGAGAATTATAGTGGGGAATTTTATGCCCAATCCTCAGTTGGTACTTCCTCGATGAAACGGCAGCTGTTGCTGTTGAATCACCCATCCTCATCTCAGCAGCGAAGGTCTTCCCCATCCTGGCTAAGATTCTGTAATTGGACATCCTCAAGACCTAAAACGGAAATAGTCAGAAAACGTGTTCCTAACATTTTCTTCTCAATCTAAGTGAACCAACCATATTTGGCAAGCGACCTGCTTAGGTAATGAGACTTATTACCCATTAAGGCAGGTCATGCACCAACCAATTGATCTGCTAGTTGCAGGTGACACCACTCGCCTTGCAGCTTGCTATTCATTCCCAATCAGTCAGTGATTATACCTGACCAATCCTAATCAGTACACCTGATAATTAATCAACTATCAGATGCCCCTATTTCGTTGGCAACTCTGCCTGATGATATCTTAAGCATTCATCTAGATCAATTCCCAATGGGTTCAGCCAGGCAAATGACATAAAATTACCTGAGCATAGTTACCTCAAATCAGGGTCAACTAATATCCAACCTACCTCGCATTAGGGAATTATTTCCTAGCAATCCCTGGTAATCTAGCCAGCTGAAAAATATGGGCAAAAATTCCAACATCAGGCCACATATGACTGGTACCTATGAGTCAGGAAGGGATCTGTTGCACCTGTACCTATCTGTGATGGGCTTGCGCTTAGCAGTGATGAGGGGGCATGTCAGTTGGAAATTCCCACGCCTGAAACTAATTTAATTGATTTTTTAGCGGCTTCCAATTTGATTTATTATTTTAGACTTAAACTGCCAGAGATAACATTTGAAAGGGGAGAATTGCTACCAACCCTCTGCTGGCGGTGGCCCTAACTGCCGCCACTTCCCCACTTACACCCTAAATTTATGCGCCATCTCATGGGTGTTTGGCATGAGGGAAAATGACGTGATCTTCTAGGGATATGCCATCACCCGCCTCTCATCTACCACATGGGCTAAATCACCCAGGGTGACAAGAGGGACGGCCTCCAGCTACCTTCTCTACTTAGTACAAAATGGGAGTACTTTCTGATTAAGCCTCAGGGGTTGCTACCCAAGACTTATATTACCCTTACCATTTTAAGTTGGGGGATCACCCCTACCAGAACTTGGGTCAATGCAACATTCTTGTGCGCCTTTGGGAGTTTTGTTGCTAAATTGTAGGCAACCTTATGGGGAGGATGGGGAGCGTCCAGATGTTCACTGTGGAAGGCCTTCACTAAATTGTGGGAATTTGCACAATTTCAAGAAAAAAATCCAGCTGTTTTCATATGATGGAATTCTTTTCCACATCACCAATTAATGCAATGAGCGATGTGAGCCATAAGACGCCAAAATAGCCTCCAGCTCAGGATACATGGACGGCGTTCCTTTAAACGCTGACAACTGAAAGCTTAAAAGATGGGGTGCTGTTTACAGTGAGCGGAAAGAGCCAACTGAAAGGCCCCATTACCCAATTTCCTTACAACAACATGAGGGCTAAGCATCTTCTAGAAAACTTCTGCAAGGGCATCTTCATAAGCAGGTGGTGCATATTGAGCATTACCAATGAACCCACGATGATCTCATAGGGTGGAAGACATTTCCAATCCTAAAATTGCTTATAATCACTGATGGCTTTGGTCAGATGCTCTCAGACCAAGGATTGAGTGCTGCAGATTTGATGCACATGATCCACTGAAGCAGGGACCTTCAGGAAAAGGCACGGCCCAGAGGAGAATGAGGGGCTATACCTCAACGTAACTTCAAATGACAAAATCCCAGTAGATGCATGGGAGGCATTATTGTATAAAATTGCGGCAATGAAAAGTCATCCACCCAAGTATCCTGAATGGCAGTGGCATAACGCTGGAGATACTGGTTGAGGATCTGGTTGACCTTATCCATCTGCCAATCAGACTGGGGATGGTATGCAGTGAAACTGCACAGCTTAAATTTCAAGATACCCAGAAGGGCCATCCAAAAACGGCCATAAACTGCAGCCCCCAGTTGCTGTAAGGAGAGTGTCTATAACTCTACTGTATCCAGCGTGGCAGTGCGCCGTGCACCAGGCCAACGCCAGGGAACTAGCCGTTAGTGCCAAGGTGATTAGAGCCCAGCAGAGGGTGCTGGAGCAATAACAACTTAGGCACAAAAATGCGAATTTTATAATAAAAACCCCAGTAAAGGCGACGCGGTGCATATATCAAAAGGGTCTAAGTGACCCAGGTTGGAGGGAACCTGGGCGAACAAACGGTGCATGAGGGGAGAGCTGTAAGGTACTTGCAATGGCAAGGGTAATGTGCACGAGACCTCCTTGAAGAGGTTTGCACACAGGAGCGTTTGGAATATCATAAAATTTAAAATAACGTAAATTTGGAAAAGGTTTATTTGGGAAGTTGACCAACAAGGAATGTTGGTTGGGGAAATCGTATTTAAGCTCAAATGGGGAAATAGGGGTTATGCTGCAGTGGGCCCAAGCACTGAAACACCATTAGGGCAACACTGCCATCCAAGTTGGTTGAAATGGTCAAAATCAACTTCACTCAAGTAATCAATTGAAGTTGGATTTGACCTAAGCGTTATTTCAAAAATAGAATGGGTTTCAAAACCCCGCTCCTTGACAAACCAAATCAAACCATCCTCATTTATTTGGTATATCATTTTTTTAACGCCTGGCTTGATGTCAGGGGCTGGGCGTTTTGCACTCTACTAGTCCCAACCTGGGCATATTTTGCCCAAAATCAGCGTTGGTCCAGGGTGTGCCTCAGGTCAGGAAGGGCCTGCAGCTTCACCCTCTGGGCCTCCTGGCGCCCAGCCTTATCTTTGGGGTTGGTCCCCACTATTATGCCATTTGAACATGACATTACCCTCTCCTCCCGATGGGGCTCAACCCCCTCCAGGGGCTTGCGCCAGGGAAAAGTTCTTGTGGGCAAGGCCAACTTCATGGCAGCAACTGTCAGTTTGGGTTGGGATCCAGCAGCCTGGGGGAAACGCTGGTGGAAGGCGTCAATATAATCTTGGGCATGCACACAGTCGCGCGCTAGATCCCAACTGTTCTCTGCAGCGTCAAAGCCCTTCCAGGATACCAGGTACTCAAGTCTTCTTTTAACGCGGCGGGAGGCAAATATTCCTTCCACCTCCCACTCTAGCGCCCCATCCACAAGATATGCCTCAGGTGATCTGGTGGGGGCCCCTCAAACAATGTCAGTTTGCTCTCATGAAGCACAGAGAAGATCCAGAATGAGGGGGAAGATTGAGAAGGTATGAGGCATGGCCCACCTTTCTAACAACGCGGTAGGGTCCAATCCTCTTTGGTCCCAGCTTCTTACATGACTGATTGATTGGGATGTTATGAGCATCAAGCATCACGAGATCCCCTTCCTTGTATGAAGGACCCACTTGGCGCTTCCCATCAGCGTTCTCCTTATATACCTGCATAGCCGCCTCCAAGCTTTGTGGAAACCCCCTGGTGGACCTTCTTGATGGTCTTGGCAAAGTCCCCCACCGCTTCAACCTTTGACCCACAGCTGGGCTCCATGTTAAAGTCGGTGTTAAAGTCATGGCTGGCGAAAAATGGGTAACAGTCGATCAAAGAGTGCAAGGTATTGTTGTAGCTAAACTGGGCCATGGGGAGGTGAGAAGCCCAATATGAATGATCTGCGGCGGTGTAACACCGCAGGAACTGTTCCAAGCATTGGTTCACTAGTTCAGTCTGCCCATCTGATTGGGGATGATAGACAGTGGAACGGCAAGGGCAAATCTGAAGAGTCTTACACAACTCTTCCCAAAAAAGGAAATTTAACTGAGGGCCCCAGTTGCTGATAATTTATTGGGGGACCTCATGGAGCGCAAACACATGGGTGACAAAAATCCTAGCCATCTCAGCTGCAATTATGGTGGTTCTGCAAGGAATAAAGTGTAAAAGTTCATGAACCAGTCCATCAATACCATGATGGCATTATAACCATCTGAGACTGGTAACTTCACAATGAAATCAACTGAGATGGAAGTCCAGGGCCCATCAGCCTTTTGGACTGGTACCAACAACCCTGCTAAAGGTTGACGATTGGATTTCATCTGGTTGCATACCAGGCACTCCTTACAATACTGCCCCACCTGAGCAGGCAAGCCCTTCCAATTGTATGTGCGATGTATCAACTCCAAGGTCTTTGCTTTCCCCAGATGACCAATGGTGATTCCATCATGATGGTCCCAGATGATTTCCAGGCGCAGTGGTCCAGCAGGAACCCAAAGGCGTCCCTGGAACCACACCATCTCATACTTTACATGATAGCCCCTGGATAGATCCTCTTGATTTGAAGCGCTCTTTGCAAGTACCATGGCATATTTGCCCAACAGCGGCTGAGAGAGAATGACCTTTCTGAACATACCATATTCCTCCACGTTATCCAGAGGTGCAAGCGCTGGCCCATTAGCCAGGGGAGAGAGAATTAGCGACAGTATTTTACTTTGAGGAATCATAACCTAGGTGTTGTGCACCTCTACCTCCTTGGGGACAGGAGCTAAAGCAGGGTTGCAGCTCAAAGCATCCGCCAAACCATTATCCTTGTCCTTGGTAAACTCATACGTGAATGCAAATTGGTCAAGGTTCTCATGCCAACAGGTCTGCCGTGGGGTTAGGACATGAGGAGTTATGTACTACAGCAAGGCACGGTGGTCTGTATGTATGCAAAAAGTTGGGTAGAGCCATGAAAGTGGTGATGCCAATATGTAAGCGCCTCCACCACTGCTAGTAACTCCTTGTCATAAATGGCGTAATTCAACTCTGGCAAAGAAATTTTCCTATAAAAATATCCCACCAGATTCTCTATCTCATCTTCGCCTACTTGTAACAAGGCGGCCACTATGGCGAAGTTGGAGGCATCAGTAGACAAAATGAACTCCTTTGAAGGGTCAACATGGCGAAAAACAATCGTGGACAACAGGGTGCACTTCACTGCTTGAAAAGCGTCCTCCAAAATGGGGACCACTGAAGCACCTTGGCACCGCTAGACTTGTATAGGGGAGCCGCCACCTCAGACAGATTGGGAGTGAACTCCTTGAGGAACGTGCACGTCCAGAAACATCTCCATAATTTTTTAATTGAGGTGGAGGTTGGCCACTCACAAATCGCCTTCTCTTTGTCTGGAGTTATCATGTGTCCCTGGTCAAACACGACTTTGCCCAGAAAAATGACCTGGGACTTGAAGAACTCTCACTTTGAAATTTTCAACGTAATTCTGGCTGCCTTTGACTGCTCCACCACTTGCCAAAGGTGGACTTCATGGGACTCCTGATTAGGGTAAAACACCAGGATATCATCCATGTAAGCAACCGCGCATACCCCTAACATGTCTCCCAATACTGCATCAATGCGGCGTTGAAAGATAGCAGGGGCATTATTAAGTTTAAAGGGCATGACCTGAAGCTAAATATTCCTTTTCTGGTGTGGAAGACGGTTAAACACTCCTGGCCCTTCTTTATCCGGATCTGATTAAACGCATTGAGGCAATCCAGCTTGGAGAAGACCTTCGCCTTCTCCACACACCGCGCAATCTGTGAATCCAAAGGGATTGGATGAAGGTCTGGTACAGTGACATTGTTAAGGTTCCCATAATCCACACACAGACATAAAGTACCATTATACTTCTCCACAAAGAGAAGGGGGGAGCACACAGGGGAGGTACGCTGAAAAATCGCATCCTTGGCCAACTGTTCCTTCACACAAGCATCCAACGCCTCTTCCTCCTGGACAGTTAATGGGTAGATGGGGGAGGATATACGCACCATATCCACCATGAGCTTGAAGTCACAATCAAACTCAGAGTGCTCAGGGAGTGCGTTGGTGGATGCTGCATCAAAAGAGGATTCCAAACCCACCAAACAGGAAGGTAGGGAAAATCTCACGGAAGAGGGGGTCTTCAGCAAAGGAGCAAGATAAGGAATGGGAACATTGGGCCAATGAAGTAATGGGCCCTGGATGTTATCCTCTGACAAGGGAACAATCAACTGTTGACCATTTACCAAAGACAAGGATATCGTGTTTTCTTTCAAATTAGTGCAGACGTCAAACTTTCTCCACCACTCAACCTCCAAAATAATGGGGAACAAGGGGTTCTTGATAGCTTGGAAATGGTCGGACAGAAGATAGGCGCCCACCTGGTAGTCCACCAACCTGATGATGTTCAGCTTAGGGATACCTTGAGAAGCCCCACCTCTAGCCATACCACCTGGTGAGTAACTCAACTCAAGGTAGTCAGCCAGGTCTTGGTCAATAAAATTATTGGTGGCACTGGTATCCACTAAAATAGTTGTGCTGAACTTCCCAAGAGAGGATGTAAGGGTAGCAGTCAAAAGGAAGTATCCAGAGTGGGATTTATTCGAAGCAGAAAACGCCCTGTTTTACTTAAATTTTCTTCTGTCTTGAGAAAACCATAAGGTTAGGTTTGGGAATCAAAGAAGGGGGAGGGATAGTTGGCCACTCTTACTACTGAGGCCACATACCCCTCCATGCCTTCTGCATGTTCATAAACGTTTTCATATTCTAAGTGCAGTTCCTTTTCAACTTCTTGAGTGCTGCAAATCATGGAAGAGGTCAAATGAGGATTTTTAGGTATGATTCAATACATAGGAATGGGTTCCAGGTTTGAACCATGAGAGGTTCAATATATTCAGAGATATATCTCAGTTTTTCATTATAAAACGCGTTTTTAGACGCGAACGACCCTGTCCCTTGAACTGCAATGGAATGCCTGACGTTATCCATGGCCAACGCCCCCAGGCCCATCTGCGCCAATTCTGATGGCATTGACTGAATGTGTGGGCGAAAGAAAATTCGTTTATTTGAATTGACATTGAGAAATTTGGCAGAAAGTCAGGGAATCACAATCTTCAGACCTCAAAGCATCTGAATCCAACAGGTACAAACACTAAGGGTGGATACTTTCCAGTTTGAGGCAACCATAATAATGCCGAGTTGCTCCAACCTTTGGGAAAAAGAGGAAACAGCGGTGCGGCTAATAACAGCTGGAGCCCACAGACAATGGCCACTGTTTCCACTTTGGAAAATTTTCATACAGATTCATTTTGTGCACATAAGAAAAAAGGGTTGGTCAACTAATGTAAGGAGAGTTTCTATAAATATCCTGTTCCCAGAGTGGCAGTGCGCGGTGCACCAGGCCAACGCCAAGGAACTAGCCATTAGTGCCAAGGTGATTAGAGCCCAGCAGAGGGTGCTGGAGCAATAGCAGCTTAGGCACAAAAATGTGAATTTTATGATAAAAACCCCAGTAAAGGCGACGTGGTGCACATATCAAAAGGGGCTAAGCGCCCCAGGTTGGAGGGAACCTGGGCAAACAAACGGTGCATGAGGGGAGAGCTGCAAGGTACTTGCAATGGCAAGGGTAATGGAGCATGAGACCTCCTCAAAGAGGTTTGCGCACAGGAGCTTTTGAAATATCAAAAATCTAAAATAACGTAAATTTGGAAAAGGTTTATTTGGGAAGTTGACTAACAAGGAATGTTGGTTGGTTGAGACATATTTAAGCTCAAATGGGGAAATAGGGGTTATGCTGCAGTGGGCCCAAGCACTGGCTCACCAATACGGCAACACTGCCATCCGAGTTGGTTGAAATGGCCAAAATCAACTTCACTCAAGTGATCAATTGAAGTTGGATTTGACCTGAGCACGTTATTTCAAAGATTGAACAAGTTTTAAAACCCCATTCCTTGATAAACCAAATCAAACCATCTGCGTTCATTTGGTAGATCGTCCATTTTAACGCCTGGCTTGTCATCAGGGGCTGGGCGTTTGACACACCACTAGTCCCAACCTGGGCATATTTTGCCCAAACCCAGCTTTGGTCCAGGGTGTGCCTCAGGTCAGGAAGGGCCTGCAGCTTCACCCTCTGGGCCTCCTGGCGCCCAGCCTTATCTTTGGGGTTGGTCCCCGCTATTATGTCATATGAACATTACAGTTGCTCAAAATTCTCTTCAGCAACCCAAACATCAATAAGATAAGCTTCCACAAGAGCTGGGCTTTTTCCTAAGAAATAAAAGCTGATGAACAGGTGATATAAGGAAAACTTGGTAAAGTGGTCTAAAACCACTATAATCGCATTAAACCCATTAGAGATGGGAAGCTCAGCAATGAAATTAACAGAAACTGAAATCCATGGACCCTCAACCTTCTTCAGGGTATGAAGAAGACCATTCTAAACTGATTGTTTGGATTCCACAAATTCACATTATGCAACTAGCAATCTAGGCTGGGTTATCCTTGAAGGTCTCTAATAAGTTTTATGTCCGCTTCATCAAATCAAGGCATTTTTATTACCTGGGCGACCCACCCCAGAGGGTCATGGTGGGCCTAAATTACCTTGTTGTGAAATTGGGATGGAACCCAAACTCAGGATTTAAACAAAATTGTTCCACCACCAATGAATAATTTGTTTGTTAATGTGCTGGAATCCCCAGCTGGTCAACCAGCTTCAGCCCTTTCACACAGGCTGTTTGACCCACTGACACCTGAGGGACCAATGGAACCTCTATACCCTAATCTGCCACTGAAAACTGTGGGATGAGCAATGGCCAGGATCTGGGATAATGGAATCACTGTGGTTAGCTCCTGTCCCTCCTCCACTTTTGGACTTAAAGATAGGTTTCATCTCAACAAGCTGGGGAGGCCATTCAAGGTACACTTAACAGATTCATACTTAAAATTAAAGCTGCAAAGATCCTGATATGTCCAGGCCTGGCAATGTGCCAGCTTTTGCAGTTTCAGGAAGTACGTGAGAGCCTTATGATCCATCTGCACAGTCACTTCATGTTACATGCATAGAAGGAGATACCACCAATGTGTAAGCAACCATGCCATGTCAGCCAACTTTCTATTGTAGATGGCAAGAACTGTTATGACAAAGAAAACTTGTGCAAAAAATAAGTGACTGGATGTTCCAATCCATCCTGCTCTTGAAGCAACGCAGCCCCATAGTGGCCGATGATGTGTCACATGCTATAGTGAAAGGCTTAGTGGGATCATCATGTTTGAGAATTAGCGGTTCCATGAACACCTCCTTGATGGCATCAAACTCCTGTTGGCATTCTTTTGTCCATTATGATGTAACCTTCTTTAGCATCAAAGGATGCGGCAGCGCAGCAATCTGCAAGAGGGAAGGGAAAACTTTCTTCAAAGATATGATAGTGTTCAAGAAGCTCCGCAACTGCTTCTGGATGGTAGGAGTGGGCCACACGAGGATAGCCCCAAGCTTGCTTGAGGGAATTGTGTAACCCTCCTTCAGGACCAAATTACTAAGGAAGGTAACTTCATCCCTAGAAACTTGCACTTAGAGGGTTTCACATAGAGGTTAACCCTGTGTAATGCAGCCATTTTTGCCTCCAGGCCCTTCTCATGCTGCTTAGGAGTGAGGAGATGTATAATGATATCATCAATATATGCAACTGCACAGGTGAACTGAAGGTTGCCGAGCACATCATCAATCATCCGCTGGAATGTGGCCAGAGCATTCTTTAAGCCAAAAAGCATCACATGGATTTGGAAGATCCCTCTCCTGGTACAAACTACTGTAAGACATTCAACCTTCCACCACCCAAATCTGATATAACATTCACAAGATAAAGTTTTTAAAACAACCTGGGACTTTGCAATTTCATGACTAATTGTTTTCTCAAGGGGAAGAGGATTGGGATTGTAAATTGAATATATTTTTAAAATTTCCATAATCCACACAGAGCTGCAACGTGCCATTGGCCTTCTGCAAAAACTATTGGAGAAGAAATTGGTAAATTGTCCTTAAACACCCAGACCTTGTTGAGAATGTCATCTAATCATACCTTTAAGGCCATGTCTACCTTCTCAGGGTAAGGGTACAGGGGAAAGTTGATGTTGTTTACATTTATTGTCAGGCAGAAGGCCAGATCATACTTGGAGTGGGAGGGAAGACAATTGGCTTTTTCTATATCAAAACATTCTGGAACTGGATTAAGTTAGAAGGTAAATTTGCTAGTAGCGCTGTGGGGGAAGGAGTTGAAACAATCTACCCCACCTTTCCCACATGGGTAAAGGCATCAATAAACAGAAATTTTCCAAACATGTGCAGATACACGAATGGCAAAATGTTGGGCTCCAGGTTAATACTCACTTGTTGCCGCTGCCACCACCCAACCCCCAAGATAACGGCAAACAACAAGTCTGGAACAGCAGTAAACCAATCACAGAACCCATACCCATGCACTGAGAATGGTATGGACCATCTCACCACATAACACGTCACTAAGGTTGATGACACATTCAATACTGAGAACCCACCATCAAGACTAGATCTAAAGTCTGGGCAACCTGCAAGCTCATAAAATTCTTAGATGTTCCTGTTTTTAGGAGAGCCTCCACTTATATTTTAGAGCCCAATTGGATCTGCACAGGCACAGGAAATATGCCTGATCTTGATTATTATCCACCTTGTGAGATATAACTGGGGAACCAGGGGTATCCACTTGACTAACCCCCAGGTCACACTCAGGAGAGAAACCATGGTAATGGCCACATGAGCCACCTTTACCTATGGCAGCTGTCCAGTAGTCAACAAAGGCACCAATGGATTCCATATGTTGGCTCCCCTGGAACCCCCAAATTGACCGCTCAAATACTCCCACCTGAGCACAGAAAAGCAGGTCAAGGAGATGGGAAAGCAGCTGTAGAAACAAAACCACCCCATGCTTGCAATTTATCACCAGGGGCTGGAGCTTGGAGGGAATGGAGACCACACTCTTCCTCACGTGTGGTGGAAGAATCCCTCATTGTTGTCCAGGGTAGGAGAATCGCCTTAAATGGGATAGGAACCCTTTGACTTAAAAAATGTGCCCTCCAATCATGACACCCAACCAATGCAGCACCCCTCTTACTGTAAAGGGTAAAGAAGGACAATGCTATGAATGCTCCATTATGTCATGGAGCGTGTTGATAATAAGACCGTCCTGGAACTCTGTATCAGTAGACAGTTAGAACCCCAGCTAGAATACCTCAGGTACAGACAGCCATATCAACAGATGGAAAGGGCAGGAGGCAGCCACAAGGACAAGTCAGGTATTTCCAAAATTGGAAATCATCGCCACTAAATGTCTATACAGAACTCTAAAATTCACAAGTATATTTGGATCGTTTTTAAGAAGTTCTAATTAAACCAAAAAGGCGAAAAGGGAAAGAAAATGGAGCAACAGTGGAACCTTACAGGGTCTAATGCCTTATAATATTGTAGACAAATTGTGGAACTGAACAATTGTATTCTCTGTTGGGAATAGTTTTGCAATTTTATGTCAGATTTGCCTTTCTTAATTCTTATGATGCCATATCAATCCCAGCCTGACTAGCCAACTCATGCTCGAATTTTGCCACCAACTTTTCCCTACTGACATGATTTTGCTTGTCATATTGGTGTTGCTTTGTCCAAAGGGTGACTGGGTGAACCCATGGCCAGGCTCCATATGGCTAGTCCCATTGAGTCAGGAAGTGATTAGTTGTGCCTGTACCTATTAGGGATGGGCTCACACTTAACGGCAATGAAAGGGCATGGATGTTGTAAATTCTCATGCCTGAAACCAATTTGCTCAATTTATTTTATGTAGATTCCAAATATAATTTTATTGGCGGAACTCAAACTGCTGAGGACTACCTTAGGAGGGGGAGAATTTCTGCCAACCCTCTTCTGGTGGTAGCCCCTGGCTGCCGTCACTTCCCCCACACACCCTGAATTTTCTGCACCAGCTCATGGGTGGTTGGCGGGGAAAAATGACGTGATCTTTATGGGATACGCCATCACCCACCTCTCATCTACCACATGGGCTAAATCGCCCATAATGACAAGAGGGATGGCCATCAGATTTTTTTCTATTTTTAGTACAAAATTGGAATAACTCCCAATCAAGCCGCAGGGGTTGCTCACCAATACTTACACATTGCATTAAAATGCACCAGCTATAAAGAAAACTACAATGGATCATTATATTTAATCAGAGAACAGGGCTTCAAGTCTCATTTGATTGATAATAATGCTACACCTGATAGAATTTAACTTCAATCAATCACCTTAGTGTGAGCTTACTCAAGCTACAGTATGACAATGGATGGAAAGTTGTGTTTATTGAGTAGATTGGGTGCAGTGCCTCGCCTAATGAAAAGTGATTCCCCTATTACTTAAATCTGGTTTTGTGAGACCAACCTTCTTTGATAATCAACTTGTTTAATAAAAAACCATTCATTTTTGTTTATCAGATGGTTCCTTTATTTGACCTTTTTGCAGACCTCCTCAGGGAAGGTCTCAAATAATACAGACATTTTATCTTATCTAAACCATCTACCAATTTTTTCCCCTATGAAAAATCCTGGACCTCTCCAGATAGCACCAAAGAAACTATATTCAGGTTTTCACTTAGTAATGGACTCCTCTCTGAGGTTTAACCTTGTCCTCTTATTTCTGTTTCATCTCATTATTTATACAATTATATCTATCACCTTGGGTCCTTTTGATAATGGCACCCTTTGCGGTGCCCTCTTTCATGTGTTATTGTCAGGCTGTTTTCTTTTGGTGTGGTGGGACATTCCCCACAGCCTCTCAGGGAATGAAAGAGTTGCAGGTAATCTCTTGACATTAATTGACTAACCCCTTTATTATACGTGCATATGAATCTTCCAAGTAGGGCTATCTCTGAGCATCAACTGGGTACATTGACCATTCGTCACAGTCAATATGCTGTTTACCCTGGCGTTTTTGTTTGGTATACTTTTAATACAGCTCAGCTTTATTCTAGCAACAACCAACTGGAGGTTCTTACCCTTCCTTATTGTACCTAATGGCTTTGGACCCTTCAGGATACTGCTGGTATCATTCTGAGATCTATCCCAGGAGTATAATCTGAATTTGGAAGGTACTAGCTTCCATTGCTTCTGAAGCTTATATCCTGGAAAACTTAAATTGCTCTCATTCAACTTCTCACAACATTAATTTCTGTGTCATTTGTCCCATCAGTGCAGTGGACTGGGTCTTTACTCTGTTCTTAGAACAGCCTCATTTATGGAAGTCTGTGGAATATTTGGAACGTTTTTAAAAGCACGTTGTCCTAGTTTTTCTTCATTCCAAACCTTCTAAGAGTTCTTCACTCTCTGCCAGGTGGGTCACCTCTTGGGGCAGTATTTGGATGAGCTTTGCATTTGGGCTTAGACTTTACCTTTGTCTGACATAGTTAAAATATCACTTCTTCGTTCCACTTTGGATATTCCTGCAAGGAGCGCTCCAGTATAGTGGACTCTCACTGCCAATTTTGATCATCTGATTGAGGCTCTTTAGGGTAATTTCTAACTCCAACCAGAAAAGGGACAGATAATTTAGCTGGCATTTTTTCCCAGTACTTACCCCTATAAAAACCAGCCTGGAAAACTAAAGCTTTCTTTTGGAAGTGGAGGCTTCTTTGCTTCCATACCTTTAGTTTTGGGGTATCTCAAAGGTCATCTGGGTTCTAGCCCTGAGGTTTTAATTGAAAGTCCAGTTAATTTAGCCACTTTTGTTTCCCCATGGTGACCCCTTTAAATATTGGCCTTGCACACTCAAGCATTCTTTTGAAAACAGAGTTTTTATTTTCTCTCAAATATGAAGATTTGGCAAATGAAAGGGTCATCAGGGTCTGGCCTTTAGTTACTGATAAATGACTCAATTAGCTTGACCAAAGTGGTTTCATCTGAGAAGACCCCTATATATACAGCTTCTGAAAATGATGTTTTGACCTAATAGGGCAGTGGCTCCCATTGCTACTCCCTCAGTTTCAGTGGGACTCAGGGGTTTTGCATGAGTCTAGTATGAGTTGAAAAATTAATAAACACCCTGAAGTTATTGCTCAAATGGAACTCCCTCCTGTGGAGCCTGGAGAACCCTCATTGGAAGGGGGTATCACCATGATGGTAATAAATACTGAATTTCAAGCCAAAATCAGATCAGGTACCTTGCCTCTGAAGCCCAAAAATCCATCTTTAATGGAGATTTTATAAATAAGAATGAGTTTAATGTAAGGCCTTGTGGATCCAGTGTTAAAACAATTCCCTTTATCACATCACCCCTGAGAACCCGCGCTTGCCCCAAGGTGGTTTGCAGAACTGAGGAAGTTGAACAAACGTTCTATTACAAAATGTTGGTAAGTATGCTGCTGAGAATATTGTAGAGTATGTACCCTCATTTTTGAGGGTTGCAAAATACCCTTCACCATCCTTTGATGGGAAACCCCATCCTGGGGGTGTGACTAAGTCCAAAGAGGAACCCTCTGGTGAGCAGTTGGCTTTATCTATTATCAGTAAAGTTTTAGTCTGGTTATTTTATGTTTTCTGCTACTTTTTCCTCCTTC
The DNA here is from genome assembly GCA_022478985.1 of Massospora cicadina. NCBI lineage: Eukaryota > Fungi > Entomophthoromycota > Entomophthoromycetes > Entomophthorales > Entomophthoraceae > Massospora > Massospora cicadina. Next base: position 160 of record JAKSZP010009627.1, on the reverse strand, counting down.
AGGGAAATTCAAAACAACTAATTTGGTTGATACTGGAGCCTTTGAGGATTTTATTGACTTGGACCTTAACAACTACATTAAATTAAGCTACCTACCCGGTGGTATGGTTGGGGAAGGTGCCTCCCAGGGGTATTTCCACACTGAAGGTTCAGGAGTTGGT